>CANXYI012116674.1:0-15583 GCA_948208565.1 Hura crepitans
GTATAATGAAAAAGGCAGGCGTGTGAGAGTACAGAAGCCACGCCTCCAACTTCTCCTTAAGACCCAAATGTCTCTGGTCAACCGGGCAACCAATTGCCTCTCTTGCCTCTTTCGTCTCCCACCCTGCACGTGCTCTCTCTCTCTCTTTAATGAAATTATTAATACCTTGAATTGCTTTTAAAAACTTTTTGCCTTTATCAACTCCTTTCAATTTCGATTGTAAAAGAATTGAATTCCAACTTCAATTAGGTTTAAATGAATTTAGGAATTTAACTTACATAATCGGAAATTATATCGAATTAAATTTAAGATAATAAGTAATTTTCTAGATAAAAAAATTCAATAAATAAAAATTTAGTTAATTTTTTCAATCGACAGAGTTTAAATAATGTAATTTTTAAAAGTTTAGAAGGTTTGCGGTTGGGTTAGTCTACGATTTTTCAATGGTTTTTCTTGTTGCTTGAAATGAGAATTGTGGTTTTAAAAAATTCCTTATATACGTTTCTTTCTCCTTACTTTTTGCATAGATTTTTCATTTTTTATTGTAATTTAATTAATATATTTTTTTCTAAATTTTAAAATTAAATAGCGATTAAATATGTTACACATATTAAAATGCATGTATTTACATAATTATTATATAATAAATAAATATTTTGATTTAACGGATTGGACATAAGAAATAAATATTCTTTTGATTTAAGATAGAAATCATAATTTTTGTATCCTTTGGCTATCATCAAATTAAACCTCTTGATATTCTTTTTATTTTTTTTATGAAAACCCTAATGATTTAATTTATTACTTCACTCGTTTTATATTAAACATTTTTTAAATTTCACTTATAATCCAAATAATTGAAAATTAATTAAATTCTCATTTTTCAACTAAATGTTTATACGTTCTTTGCTAGTAGGTTTGCACTTTGATGGGATTTGCATGACATCAAACTTGAAATTGGGAGTCTACTTTTCTATTATTTATTAATTATATTCTAAGTCATGACCACCTTATTTTAAAAACTTTATCTCAATAGTAAAATTAAAAAAAAATAGTAATAAAAGAATTTTCAAAGCAATCCAGAGATTATTTTCTTCACAAGACTTGATAGAATCCACATATTTTAATGTGTTTTGCTTTATAAAAGATTAAGCATTCCACCTTATTTTTCTTTACAAGTCATGTTTGATTCCCCACTATAATGAAATATATATTTTCTATTGCTATTATCTTGTTTAATACTTTAATTTTATTTTTTCTAATTAATTTTTAATTTTAAATACAAGATGGATTATTAAAAAAAATAAACTATTTACTTACCAACTAATTAAAATAAACAAGAGTACTCTAAGTCTTTAACAATCATAATACAAACTATGTACATAATTGTGTCTATAAATTCATATATATAGAGAGATGAAAAGATTTTTTTTTTTCTTGGATGATAAATTATCATTTTTTTTATCATAAATTTTCTATAAACTAAAAAAAATTAATTAATTTAATATCTAACCAACCCTTTTTAATAAAAATGATAAACCTCTCATCAAATCACAAACTTTATAAGCACTTCTATGGAATTTGCTTTGCTTTGGTGTGTATGTCTAAATACTAAATATATATCATAGTTGCCCAATTAAGTAACTAATCGAGTGCATGATAAAGTAAGAGCAATTGTTAGTTCATTATGGTCGATAATTAATTAATTTAATTAATTGTCACATCTTAATTAAAATCTAAATTATTATATATATATATATATACACACACAATTTCTACCAAAAGGACATCCTCAGTTCTTGACATTGACAAATGCATTCTACGGTCTCCTTTCCATTTTATAAAGCAACTTCCATTTTTAATTATCAAATTAGTAAAAGCTATTAGGTGCCCATATACATATATCACATCTCTTTTTCTTTCTTCGTTGATTTGGCTATCGACTATTAATTATCAATTATTAATAATAATGGATTATTAATTATCTTAAATTACTAAATCAAACAAACTCTCAGTATATCATGTTTTTAATTAATGTTAATTGATTCAATTTCCATAATTATACTTACTTGTGTTAAATATTCCATATCGGTTAATTATAAGATATTGTACTCCTTATAATAGCATGTGCAATCTTCTCTCTTTGAGTTAATTTTTCGGATGAGTTAAGCACGGGTCAATTTTTTTAACATATTATCAGAGCCACCGGTTGCGATGTTGGAGCCACCCGCAGGTGTTTGTATATACTCACGCTTATAATGTCATATATAATCATCTCCCTTTGAACTAATTTTTAGGGTAAATTAGATATGGTTCCATTTTCCTGACAACTCGCGTTTGAATTAATACCTGAATAGATCGAATTAATAATATAATACCTGTAGGAATAAATTTTTTTGAAATTTTAATCTTATAAATGAAAATATATATAGTCATAACTAATTGTTTAATTAATCTTCAAAATATAATTTAAGGCAATTAAATTAAATGAGTAATGAGATATCCTATTCTATTTTCTTTTTTTTATTAAAAAAATAATAAAGAGTGTAAAGGAGGCAAAGTCTAGTTGGATTTGTGATTCGGCCTAAGATTTCATCTCTTGTGGTCCTCTCTGTCAAGATAATTGAAGATGACCAATAAAAATAAATAATTGAATCAACTTTCCACGTGGGTTGTCTTGCTGTCGTCCACGTTTCCACTCTCATTTGTGATTACTGATGTGGTCCATTAACTCCATATATTATTATAATTAGAAACTCTTAATAAATTTTATTAATATTTTTATTTCATTAGATCTTCTAGAGCTGAAACAAGAGAAAACAAATAATATTATAAATTGGCCATAATTCAGTTGAAAAATTAAAAGAGAAAAACTCATTTCAACTTTATCTATTATGAAAAATTTTGAGATCACAAATAAATTTATTAATGCATTTATGATAAATTATTTCAACCAGTCAAACAGGAACAGCCAATCACACATAATTACTAATTAAAAACAATGATTATGATAATAAATTAGAGAAGGGATAATTAATGAGTGTTATAATTTCTTTTCATAAATTGAGTTGAATTTACGTGGCTTGTGACTTAAGCAGTCAAACGCATCATACCCAAATTTTAATTTATATAAAACGACATTGCTTGTAGCTTTCGAAATTGGCGACTGTTAGGTAAAAAAAAAAAAAAATAATAATAATAATAAAATAATGAAATCATTGAATCAATATAAATGTCAATATCACTTAGATTGAGTATTGTTTTGGTTGCGCATTTTAAGCGGGTGGAAATTTCTAATCTAAATTATTTTCATATATTTATTTGTTAATGGAATTAATAATATATTGTCATTTTAAAAATGTGAGATTGATTATTAAAAAATTAATTTTTTTGATAGGTTGCAATACAATAATAAATATATAAATCGAATTTAGATAAAATATTTCCCCACCTATAACTAATCAATTAGTGTCATTATAGGAAAGGAAAAAGTATATGCTGAATTATTATTATTTAGGAACAGAATAGGATGCATTATAAATTTGAAAATTAAATAGATTTTTTTTTCTTTTTTCATTTGAAATGACATTATTCTTATAAGTGAGTCACTCATTTTTGAATGGATTGTATACTATAGTGTGAAACCTGACTTACAGTATCATTCCAGCATTTGTACATTAATGAATTTGTATTTTTCATCCTATATATATATATATATATATATATATAAGGCATATATGCTCATGCTAAAATTAGAAAATTCGTCAGAAAATTATTTAGCCAACAAAGCATAGACTGTATTAATTCTAATCCAATACACTAATTTGATAGCTTCAATTAGGTACTTGTCCTTTCCAGCATACTAAAACAAAAATACCTTTTGACTTATTATAATTATTCTGTCAAGGAGAATCAAGAAATTACAAATAAACAGAATAATGGTTCCAAAACTTTTTCTTTTACATTAATTTTCCAATAAAATTATATTAAACACCTCGTAATTTTACTAATAAAAAAAATTAGCGTCGAGAGAATTTTATCGTATAATAATATTTTTTGATAGTCTATGTGTGACTGTAGAGTTTGAATTGGATAGAAAATTGTGATGATGATAATGTGTATTTGAAAGTGGAATATGCAATGTACTAAGCATAAAAGATATATAGTAATTAAGCACCAAAATAAAAAAATATATTTTATAAGTTTTTAATTAAAAAGATAGCATTTTTAACATCTAGAAGGGCAAAAAAAAAAAAAAAAAAAAGAAATAGTGGAGGAAATGTGCTCACACATAGTGCATCTACCATAGTAGTCAATATCAAATTACTTGATTCCTTTAATGGTTTTTTTTTTTTCCTATTCATGTATGTTTGACATTCTAAGCATAAAGAAAAATCTCAATTCCTTGAGAATATAATGATGCAAGAAAATTTTGTAATTGATGGATGTTATTAATTCAACTTGATGGTTTGGAATAATCATGACTTGGAAAAACACACACATTGATCCTGTGATGCAATTTGATGCTTTTCTTTTTCCCTTTTCAACACAATGTTAGATATATTGAATTAATACTCCACTCAATTTTGGTGGAATAATAGCAACCATTTTATTCTGTATCAAATTATTACACCCATCATAATAAAGAGATCATTCGTATGTTAGCAAGTCTCGATTAATTTAAGAGGTTTGATATTTATTTTTTTTAAATAAGATATCGAATTCGAGTCTCGTAAATAAAAAATATTAACGCTCGAAAAGAATTCGACTCGAACCGAATTTCGATATCTCAATAATATAAAGATCGTCCTTGTTATGAGTAAATAATATAAGATTTATAATAATAGGGTATCATTTCAGTACACTTTTGTATTTAAAATTTAATAGAAATGAATGAATTTAATAATACGTATTAATGAACAATTAGTGGAAAGAACTTAGTCAAAATAATATGTTAATAAGAAGTTTAAAAAAAGGGCTCAAAGCCCAAAAAAATGGATGAAATTAAAGAAAAACACATGAGAAAGAAAATGTTTGGAATATGCCAACTAGTTGAAATTAAATTAGTGTATTCTTAATCACAGGACACACTTTAGCCGGATTCTCCTATTTGCCTACAACTCGCATATTCCTTTTCTTAGTGCTTAAACAATGCTAATCTTTTCGATTAGGGAGACTAATCACAAAGATTTTGAGCCAAAACCCTCATTGTTTAATTATTAATTACATATGTTTATTGGTCATTAAACCTCGTATGTCTTAAACAAAACTAAATTTAATTAAACTGCCTTGAGCTGTGCACACAGAAACACACACACTGCGGTTGAATGGCCATGATTTTAGCATTATTAATTATTAAATATGACAAACTTACCCAAGGGTTTAACCCAATAAACATATTATATCTGTTATTAGAACATCATGTCGGCTGATTATATAAATAAAATTAGATTTATAATTTTTTTAATATCCATTAAGTATATTTGTATATATGATATATTTTAATATGGATCGTTGAATTAAAAATATCAAAATTATTTTTTTCAAACTATTAAAGTTCGTTAGCGTATTATACATCAAATGTATTGAATCATCATCCGTTAGATCTAAATCTAAGGATTACAAACAAAAAGAAAAAGAGAATGAAGAAGTTGTCACCTTCAGGCTATTGTTTCATTGTTTGGAGCCTCAACTCTACTCATGGTGTTCATCCAAGTAGGTTTCTAGAGGCTGTAAGAAGCAGGCCTGTTTTCAGCCTTCTTTTTTTTTTTTGCCAAAGCCCAGAATCAGAAAAACATCCCATTCCCATCAGACTTCACAGTTCACAGTTCAGATTATCACAAATAGTAAAGCCTGCAAGAGTGACAGTAGTTTCCAAATTTTCAGGAACTTACGGTCTTTGCATGCAAGAGTGACAGCAGTTTCCAATTTTCAGGAACTTACGGACTTTACATGCAAGAGTGACAGTAGTTTCCAATTTTTCAGGAACTTACGGTTCATCCATCAAAGATTTGGGAGTATGATTATTGATTTTTTTTCACTTACGGAGGCTTCAATATTTACTTTCTCAAAATGAAGGTTTCTGTATTTATTTATGAACCAAATCAATAATTAAATTGTCTTCATCACTGTAATCACATGATGCCCATGTTCTCATTGCTATTGTTGTACAGAAGTTGGTAATGGTGAATATCTTCAGATTCTATATTGGAACTTTTGCCAGAAATGAAATTAAACTTTTCTAGGATGAGAAAAGTAATGAAAATAAACAAAGAAATTCCTTTTTTTTTTTTTATTTACAGATGTTAGGTACAGCAATCCAATTGAAAACTATTCTATTTATCAGACCTCCGCACTTTGCTGATGATCGATTCAAATTCTAGAGTTTCTTTTTTTTTTTTTTTTTATTTCCAATCGGTTCACTAAAAGAAGATAAATTTATAGAATTTATGGTAAGAAAAATGCCACCAGAATTGTTCCAAGCAGCCCCCATAATCGAACTGGTTCATCATCCAAATAAGCAAAGCTAATTTCTGATGCTGCGGGTCCAGAGCCTGGAGCAACCTCTGGTTCAGGCAAATCACACACTCCAAACTTCATATTTGGCTGCAAATAACAACAACAATTATGAAGTATTTATTTGAAATCCATGGACTGTTTTGGTTTTCTGTCAAGGTTGTAAGAATCAGCCTGGCTCAGTTTATCCGACTGATACTGGAAATTGATCAGCAGTTTCTTGGCCAATTGATCTTAAAACCAAATCTATCAATTCAGCAGTCCAACAAATCAAGCCAATCCTGATTGACCAGCTTCATGTTTTGTTAATGGCAACGTTATAAAGGAGAATTAAGATTGAAATATCTAGAGCTTACCGTGCAAGAGGCAATATTTTCACAACCGCAGACAAGATGACCATTTGTAATATCTACAGCTTCAGGAGCTCCCCCACCATCACTTCTCTGTATATAAAATTGATCATACATGCATGATTATGCATTGCTTTATCCTTTTTAACATAGATGCTAAAGGTATTATGATACAAATGTGGAATCATTCATACCTTGTAGAAGTCAACTGCAATGAAGTTAGGCCACCGTTTACCTGCTGCTGCATAGCATGTTTCCATCATCTTCAACAAGGGAGCTGAATTGTGTTTGCAGGCCTGAGTTACTTGTGGCCTATCTGGAAAGTAATTCACTAGCACAAGAGACCTTGTTGTTGTGTTCATGGCAGGTGATTCTGCCCGGTTTGGACATGAACCAGCTATCATCCCACCATTTCCATCTGCAATTTCAAAAAACCAGTCAATCTCAAATTTTTCTGTTATTGGTTGGGGATGTAACAGTTTAGTCTTATTCTTTATATTCAATCAATTTGGTTCTGTTCCACTTCTTAAGACATACGGTCTATTCAATTATGAACACTTGAAGACCGAACTGAACTGAACCGAACAGACAGAATGGACGGTCAATCGATTACCTAGTCCATTTTTTAAGGACAGTAGTTAGGACTCACATTGGTTTTCTACTACATATCCCCAGTTGTAAGCAATTCCTTCAGAAGTTTCCTTAGATGCTTTTGAAGTGAAAACCACTAACCGTTGATTATTCTGTACCATATTATCAACAGTAGGCCAGTCTCCTCCATTTTTGGGCATTTGAGATACAGGAAACCAGTATTTCCTCAGTCCAGCAGCATTAAACACATTGGTCAAGCCATTTGGCGATGAAACATAATCCTCAATCATAATGGTAATAATTTCTGAAGGATTTGCTTCAAGAAATACTTGTATCTCTTTCAAGACATTAATGGCTGGTTGCTGCCACATCAAAGTTCAAAGTTTCACGGAATAAGCAACTATCATCTAGCAATAGACATTCCAAAATATCCCACACTTACAATAGCTGTGAAGTTGTAACATTTTCCACCAAAGGAGTGACACAACCATATGTCATTCTCAAAATCATACATATCTAACATCAACCCTCTCACACCATTCTGCAAAAGAAAAACCATCTCTGAGCATAGTTTCATTAGAAAAGAACGAGTCACACATTGACAACTTCAAAATAGACTTTACTGGAGGGAAATGAAAAATAAATTACTTCTATTACTTCAACAGCCAAACGATGTCCTCCCAACAAATTTTTGTTTTACAAAGCAAACCCTTCAGTCTTCTGATCATTGATGTTGACAATGAATTATTTTCTTAGTGCCATCTCTATGCACTTCTCTTTTATTCAATTCCTTAAAGCAAGATGCTATTAATTTATTAAGAGTTTAGCCATCAAGATAGAGAGATTCTCTTTCAATTTGTTTCCTTAAAAGAAAGAACTTATGTAAGATAATAATGCATATCTTGAATTGCATGACAGCGCATCAATTCCACAAAAGCACAATAGATGTTTTCTCCCTCTTTTGGTTGAAATTTCCTTTGAGCAGTATTTAAGTGTTCCCCACAGATTATATATTTATAAACTAAATATGGCAGGCATTCTTTTGAAGTCAATATTCTTTTAAATTGCCCTGCAGAAATTCATAATTGCATTCACACGTGAACAAAAGCACACATGTTGCTAAAAGGTTTCCACTTGAAGAGTACTTTCCAACACATGCATGCTTTCTTGGAAGCTTCCTTCAGCGGACAGTTCTTAGAACAAGTCCATGAATAAATTCATAAATCAATCCAAACACAAACTAATATGAAAAGCAAAGTTCTTAAGTTTTGCCGACATGGCAGTTGGTAATTGGGTTGGTTTATGGATTTATTCATGGTTCTTGGACAAAGTCTAGATATGCAAAGTTCTTCATTAAGTGTTATATTCCACAATGTTTGCATTTCTTAGTTTTTCTAATCATTACTCAAATATTAAGTTTCACTTCACAAACGAAAATTAGACCAGAGATAATGATCACAGCCATATCATACCTAACCAATCCCAACAAGATGGTTGGTGAGCACCCTTTGGCCAAGTCCAACGAATCAACATAATATTGAAGAGAAAAATGTATGAAGCCATGTGCAATCAACCAACAAGAGGTCTTTGTTCATAATAGTAAACAAAGAATTGGTCTCAAGCAAGGGAATGTTCTTGACTTTAAAGGGAAGTTCTTTACTTTAATCGGCAACTCAACTTGTAAATTATATATTATTATGGACCTGAACACCATTGATTTTATAAAGCCGGTTATATATAAGATGAACAAATGTTTTCCTGAAGAAGGTGACAAACAAAATCCATTTAACAAAGCCATTCTTTCATTATCAAGCCCATCATCATCCTCTTAAAACTTGGTAGAATTAATGGTTGACAATTAAATAAACTATAATCTTTAACTAACCACCAGTTGATAAAATAATTGCAAAAATCAAGAGATCAAAAGTAGATAACTCCAAACACCAAATGGCCAAACCTCAAAGTAAAAGTACTGAATTACCCTCGTGTTATACCTGAAAAATTCCAGTTTACTAAGGACATTTTCGTCTACCTACCAAAATGGAATCTTTACCTTCCAGCAAATCTAGTTTCAACCTTCACATGGAAAAGCAATAATGGCACCACAATGATATTGTCCTAGTTTCCAGCTAGCCAAACCAACATGATAGAGAAAAATAAATGAAAGAGAACATACATTAAGCTGGCTGGTAATGGAGTCCTGCTGATTCATGGGGGATAGAAGTATGGACCCAGTAGCTGACTTCATCCCCAATCTAGCAAACGAATTATGGGTTGTAAGCCACGTGTACCGATTAAACGGCAACCCCTTCACCTGAACCAAAAAAGAGAAGTTAAAAAAACCAATCAAAATTCCATTATACAGAAACATATTTCAGCATTTCAGAGTGGAAAGTTGAAATCTTTATAGACCTTTGAAAATGGGTTTATTGGCTGAATTCTGGTGCACCGCGGCCGCACATTCCTATTAGCCATACAGGTTTCACAGTGTAACCCAGAGTCACAATTGCTATTTGCTACACATATTTGCCCCTCCTGAAAGAACAAAGTTCCCACCTTTTTTGATTAAGAAACAAAGAAAAGAGGTTTTAAAGAACACCGACAAGAGAAAAGAAGATAACACCTTGAGGGCAGTGGAGAATCTGAATAGAAAAGTTGCAGTGAAGAGAGTAGCAATGAAAAAGGTACCCTGCAAGTGAAAGTTTCTTATTTTCCATGAATTTGATAAGAACAGAAAGGGAAAATTAGATAAAGATAAGAACACAAGTAGCTACCTGAAACTGCATTGTTGTCTACTATGTTGGGGGAAAACTATTATATCATTCAAATTGGGAGAAATTTATGGTTGGTTTGATATTGGAGAGGAATTGGGAAAATGGGGAAGATGAGCTGATGTGTTAAGAAAATGGACTCGTGTCTAATTCGCCTCAAAGTTAGATTGAAGGAGAGGACTGCGCATATCATTAGGGATATTCAACACATACCTCTCACGCTCAGGGCCGAACATAGCGAAAAGTATAGAGTGTGAATATATGCAAACACCTACGGGTGACCCTAAAATCGCAACCGATGCTCTGATACCATGTTAAGAAAATGGACTCGTGTCTAACTCATTCCAAAAGCTAGCTCAAAAGAGAGGACTGCACATACCATTATAAAGAGCACAATCATCTCATAATTAACCGACGTGAGATATTAAACATGATGCCATGTAAAGAAAATGTGCTAACTAATCTAATAATTAGAATTACTGAAAAAAAAAAGAAAAAAAAATCTAATAACTGTAATTTGGTGATTTCTTTTGAAATGAAAGATATCGAATTCTTTTTCTAATTGAAATTGAAAGCTTAAAAGGATTATGAGAATTAAAATGCCATGTTTTTTTGCAACCATCTTTTCAAAGAATAACCATAATCTTTGTCTTATTTTATTTAAAATATTTAACAGTATTTCATTTTTAAACAAATTTTATTATCACATATTGTATTTTGAAATTTTAATTTTTTTTATATTAAAAAATTTCAACATCAGGAATCCTTGTAACAAGAAGCTGCATGATATACTGTAATCTTCCACGTGAAGTTGTACTCTCCATGTCTCCTCATTTTCAGCTCAGATGTGTATACACTATGCAAATGCCAACATGCCTCTTATTATCATTTTTCTCTTCTTTTGTATTTATTCATGAATCAATCTTATCCCAAATTATTACATAAAAATAAATAATATTTATATTGACTGATTTTTTTTTACATGAACTTTTAAAACGTTTTAAATAAAATAAAATTACAATAGATGGTAAAACAGTACTTTTTTTTTATTTTAGTTAGAGTTAAAATATATTGTATTAAAATCACTCTTATTGTATTTTAATTTTTTCTACATATCGATAGTAAATTGCAAGATTCATAAATTTTCTCATAATATCAAAAGAAGTTGATAATTTCATTTTTGTCGTTTTAAATGAAGTTTCCTTTCCTTGGAGGATTGAACCTGTCCCATATTATTGAAATTGCTTCAAGCAACAAAGACTCTTCACACACAACATGACAAAAAAAACAAGTTCGTTTTATTATTAAAAAAAAAACAATATAATGCATTTTTAGGTTCTTAAATTTGTTAAATTTATCATATAGATCCTTTAAAGTTTTTTTTTTCTATTAAATCCTCTATTTATAAATTTAGTTGAGGACTAAAATCAAAGACAAAAGTATTTTTTGGTCCCTGGAATTTTTTTATTAAAATCTCTCAATATTTCATTTATGTTTCTATAAATATTAATTCACCCCAAAAAAATATAACATTATTTTATACTGTTAATCAAATTCGATATAATATAGTCAAAAAGTTTAGAGTAATGATTAAATATATTCATGCATTCGATATGTTATAATTTGATAAAAAATAATAAAAGTTATTATCAAGTGGTATCGAATTATAAGAAAAAATTTAGCGGTTAAAAAAAAGTGTGTTTTCTTTTTTTTTTTTTTTTAAAAAAAAAAACATTTTTTTTTATCTACAACTCAAAAGAACCCTTTTCTTGTCTTCATTTCGTTGCTCCCTTGCAAAGAGTTCTTAGCTTTCAGTTTTCAACTTTATAGCTATTTGCACTTTTTTCATACGTCTTTTTGTGTTTATTCCAAAATACGAATTATCTTCATTGATAAATTTTGTTAATTAAATAAAAAAAATTTGGATTAGAATTAAAATTTTGAATACAGTATTTATCTGTAATCTTTTTACTGATTCTAATGTCATCCCAGTTAGATTTTTAAGTTCAATGATTGCTTGAATCATTTCAATTTAAAATATCAAGCACGGTCAATAATATATTATTGTACCTACATATAAAAATTATTATTTTTTCAGAAAAAACTTTCACGAATAAAATACAAGTCAAATTCAGATAAAAATATGTCGTGATTAAAGCAAATCTTTCTGAATAGTTTATAAAGATACCGCACTGTAACTATGTATATTCATCAAAATGGCACACCTTTTAATTTAATTTTAATCAAAATTATTTTCAATTTTTGAAATATATATTTTCAGATTTAAACTCCTTTCAGTAAAAAGAAAAAAAGAAAAATCCCAATATATATATATTAACCAAGCAGTCAAAAAGCAAAATAAATAATTGAGATATAATCATAACCTTTCACATTATAAATGAATATCAAATCATCTATGCATCAATTTATTTATAATTTTAGAGCGAATTTTCGGCACTTATTTGAAAATTAGAGTTGAATTCTTTTAAAAATTAATATTTAAATTATAATTTTTAAATAAGACGCGTAATATAAAATATTTGATTATTTAACTAATAATATTATTTAATTTTAGTAACGTTACCTTATTAAAAAGAGTTTAGCTGCGATTTTTGTTCATATGTTGCAGATTCATATGATTCCAAAAGCGACCCGTGCTGTGTTTTTTTTTTTCACCTTTTTAATTAATTTTATTGTACATGTAGCAAACTGTGGGCCATTTTAAATCCTGTATATCCTGCAAGTAGTTCACATGATGCTAGGGTATGAAGAAAATTATTATTTAATCTCTTTTCTACATTTTTATATATAAAATAAATCAATATTATATCTAAAGAATATGTATTTATTTGATATAATCGTTAAATTTATATTTTTTAAAATATAATCATTAATGACTAATTATCATACTTAAAAAAAATATAGATCCAACGGTAAATATCGTAACATTTAGCGTACAAAATCACGTCTTATCTGTATGCACCAATATGTAATCGTTAAATCAAATATAATTTTATTTTTTATTCTTTTCATTTAATATGGCATGTAAATAGAGTACCATTCAATACATTTAAATGCACAAAATGTATTGAATTATTAAATTAAATTAAATTATCATATTATTTTATTTTTTATCGAATGGTTTAAATGCAGTTGATCATTAATATATACATATTTAGCATATTAAAAATTTATAAATAAACTTGCTAATGGAGTTATGAGATATTTATTTTCGAGTCTGGTCCAAATTTTTATTCATGAATGTTACTAATATAAAGTTATTACGTGGTAAAGATTTTTATTTTTATATTTTTTATAAGAAAGATATAGAAATATAAGGAGGAATTAAATTTAAAGTTTTAGTTTTTATATATTATTACTTGAATTATTTTAGAAAAATATATTTTTAATTAGAAAATATAATAATATATATTTGTAAAAATAATTACATTTTAAATGTCAAAATAAATTTATGAGTTGTCATTAATTTATAGGTGGTAAACGGCTTGGGCTAAAGTGAGTTTGGATTGGATCATTATGGGTCGGGTTTATAAACAAATCAAAAAAATTACAAATCGGATTGAGCTACGATCTAAATGGATCATTATTAAATGAACAAAAAATGCAACCTAAATGTGTCAAATTATATAATATTATTTTTTTAATTTTTTCATTAAAAAAATGAACAAAAAATGCAACCTAAATGTGTCAAATTACATAATATTATTTTTTTTAATTTTTTCATTAAAAATAAAAAATATACATACATAACCTATAAAAATAATTATTTTCATTATTTATATTATATAAAAGTCATAAAATTAAAAGTAAGATAACATATAAATACAAACGGGTTACACAACTGTTGGGTTTGATCGGGTTATCTTACAGATTAAATATATCATATTATATACGTGTCAATAACATGTTAGATCGAGTTCGAGATAATTTTTTCCGAATCAAACATGTAATTTGTGCCACTAAAATGCATCATGTTATTTCCTTTTATTTATGTCATTGAAATTAATATGGAAAATGCTCATTTTTTAATAACTTAAGTTCTCCTAGATGATCTTAATTAGCCATATAAATTCTTTACCCCCATTTGGATGGCTTTTTCATTCATTGTTTTGTAATATAATTTATTATACTGTAACTTAAAATGCAATGTTAAAAAAAAAAACTGTATGGATATTTTACGAAATTTAAAAAAATGATGAGAATAAAAATCATTGAAATATTTTTTAAAAAATAATATTGAAATTTTAAAAATCAATGAGAGTAAAATGTGAAAAAAGAGAAAGTAATTCAAATGCACTGACCTTACGTATTAAAAAAATTGAATATATCTAAAATAATGAATATCATTATAAAACAATACAATTATTATGGTAGTGAAAATATAGTAGATAACAATACAATACAATGTAAAACAATGTATCAAATGGTTTCGAAGTACAATCTTCAGTTCAAAAATGGCGTCCGACTCCTTAAGGTTGCACAGATCAGAAGTTCAATTTCCATGGCGGCATAGTGCAGTTTTTGGGTCTGAGTAATTTTATTACAAAGAGACAAGCTTGGGAACCAGTCTTAAAAAAACCCGTAATAATGGTGACCGTCTGTGTCTGGACTCTGGACCCACATTCTGCGGTCACTGTGTCCGTTCCCTTGGATCTCAGTTTTGTGAAATTCTAACAACTAAATGAATATGGAGGATACCTGTGGACCCACAATTTCTTCCATCAATGTGCATTAAAATTTGAAAATTTTTACTAACTCTCCGTGCGTGCCACTGTGAGAGTGAGAGAGAGAGAGAGAGAGAGTGAGAGAGAGAGAGAGAGAGAGGGTTCTGCTTCTTCTCCATTTCCTATGTAGTCAAAAAGTCGTCCTCACTCTTCTCTTTTTCACACACTAGTCTCTCTCTCGCAGTCATGTTTACAGTATACACTGTGAAAGTTTGAAGCAAAGCAGTGGTCTTTGCTGTCCCCAAATGTAAAAACCCATTTCACACTCAGGTGCTTTCTTTCACGGCTCCGTTCTTTTGTCACTCTCTCTGTGGGGCTCAGGCTCAAAGTTCTCAACTTTTGGTCTTTTTCCATGGTGGACTCCATATGGGTTTTGTTTTTGGTTCTGTTTCGGCTTCTTGCAATGCTGCTTCCTCTCGCAACGGCAGGTTGGTGCATTCACGTTTCCTTTTTGATGAGTCTTTTTTGCATGTTGCATTAGAGTTTTGATCTTTTTCTTTTATGGTTCTCGTTGATTTTTCGAGCAAAACCAGGGTCTGCAATTGAGATTTGGTTGCTAGCTAGATTTCTTTGGGTCATTGTTGGTTTTGCTGGTTTTGTATGGTTTTAC
>CANXYI012116770.1:0-12657 GCA_948208565.1 Hura crepitans
ATTTTTCTTTCTGCTTTATCCATCTACCAGTTAGATAATTTATTTGTGCAATATTTTTTTATATATGTGACTGTTTATTTTTATTTTATTTCTATCTGTCTATCTATTTTTACTTCGTATACTAATATATTATTTCTGTTGTTTCTACTATTTTCATTTTTCTTTCTACTTTATCCATCTACCAGTTAGATATAATAATTTATTTGTGCAATATTTTTTTTATATTTGTGAATGTTCATTTTTATTTTATTTCTGACCATCTGTCTATTTTTGCTTTGTATACTAATATATTATTTCTGTTGTTGTGATGTGAGTTATTTGATTATTTGGGATCTGACTATTAATTTTTCGGCCACCTCATTAAATCCCGATGAAGTAATCTTTTAACGACCCTTTATTTTCTGTTGATTTCCTTTATTATCGCTTATTTTTTGTTAGATTGTATTTTAGGTATTCCAAAATGTAATTTTATTTTTTTATTATTTATTTGATTACGATGTATTTTAGGTAATTGCCATGTAATATATTTTTATTGCCGAATTATTTCCCTGTATATTCAATGAATGCTGTCATAATTAGAAAAATGATTTTTTGCACATTGGAAAAATAATCGAAACATTTTTTATTTAATTAATTGGTGTTTTACTAATAAAATCAGTTTTGATTTTTTTTAATAAAAGTTACAATAATAAAAATTATTTCCTAAAATTGACATATGAGAACCAAAGTTCTCAAATTAAATCCATCACCCGGTTTTATGTATGATATTTTCAATTTCAATCTCGAAATATTCCATGAACACCTCATTAGGTAGAAAATGATTTTGCACATTAAAAGGAATAATAACCAAAATCATTTTTACCCAATTAATTAGTGCTTTGTTAATAAAATAAATTTTGATTTTTTCTTAATAAAAGCTGCAACGATAAAATCCGTTTTCTAAAATCGACATATGAGAACCAAAGTTCTCAAACCAATCATCCAATTTTAATAAAAGTCACTACAATAAAATCCATTTTCCAAAATTGGCATGTGAGAACCAAAGTTCTCAAAATAATCAATTGCCCGATTTCATGTATGATATTTCAATTCCAAGCATCTATTTATTTTTTTGTAAATATATTTTCTAACTCCTCATACATGAATACGTGATTTATCTTAATTGTAAAATGTCGCTTGAGAAAAAGAATAATATTATAAATTTAAACCGAATTTTCGTATTAATTTGGGGTATAAATAAAAGTAAGGTTTCGAACCGCTTTGGTTTTGGCCTTACAAGGTATTTCCCAACTCTGGTTAGTTAGTGACTCTTACTTTGTAGTGCCTAACTCACTCCTCCTAGGCTAATCGAATAGGAATGGCTCTAGATTCCTCTAGCTTCATTCTCATCTTTTGAGACTCGAGGAGTGAGACTTAGGTCGAGTCTTCAGCTACTTCGATTTGACCAGCCTAAGGAAAACTTAAGGTACTGGAACACACAACATTAAGCCTTAGGCTTGTATATCATCCATTATATCAACGAAAATCCATACATTTATAAAAGGATTAATAATTGGTTAATTACAGTATAATCTGTATTTATATAATTACATCCTGTGCCCTTTATATACATAACACCCATTTCCCACCTAAGTACATGGAGTGCAAAACTATACAAAATTTATGTTATCCACCTTCTCATGTATAACCACTAAACTTTACTGCACGCTTTATGAGGCTACATCTTTATTTTGGTTACCTGAACACCAAAATAGATACGCTGAGTATATAATGTACTTAGTGGTGAATTCAAGCATTTTAAACATGTCTAATATTTTATTCAAGCATATGTAATCATAGTATTCTCTTATTCAGGTTTTAAGGTATTATTTAGATTATTAACATGTAAAATTACCGAATTACCCCTATAGGTGTTCTTATCAGTAAGTTATCTAATGATCATTTTAACTCATGTAGATTATAGTTTTAAGATCATTTTCAACAATTGCATGCATAGTCTTTAATAATTAAGCCAATAAATATTACACATGTAAAATTACCTAAATGCCCCTATATTACATTTCAATGTTACATGTAATCTATATTGTTCTTGTTTAAGTTAGTTTAGTTGGCCCATCTAGAAAGATGACACTAATAGATACTGGATCTAGAGGGAGTAAAATAATGTAATGATCCATATTTTAGACCCTAACCGCTATACAACCCTGATTAAGTTATAGCATCCAAGGTGCAAATATTAAGGTGTGGTCTGCCTAGCAAACTATTCTATCTAACAGACTCATACAATGGTCCTCCAAGAAATTTGCCACTGTATCGACCTTATTTTAAAAATTTATGATAGCTTGTCTATGTTTGCCCAACATACTAGTCTATCTAATAGACTAATATAGTGGCCCTCCTAGACTTATGCCATTGCACCGGCAACATTTAATATTAGCAACAGGCGGTAGGGGTAGAAAGTTGTCTATCCAATAGACTAGTACAGTGGCTCCAAAGTAGACCTAGGCTGCTGCAGACAATGTAGTAGTTGCTAAAATTCCGAAGTTGACTAGTTAACCTATCTAGTAGTTATCTAATTAACCTTAATTTATGTCAATTTCTTTATTGATCAACTTTTTATAATATTCTTAAGTCAAAAATAGACAGTTATTAATTTTATCTCACAACTAAATTTTAGCCTAGATAGTAATGGGCCATACCAGATAGTTCCGGGTCACTTTTATGGTAATATTTTTAGGCATTGTCATAACCAATATTTAATTTATAAATTCCCTAGTTTTATTTCTCATTGAGTTACTATTTATTATCCTTTTACTATCTACGTGAATTATGGGTTCATGTAATGGTCATTTTAGGACAGTTATCGGTCCTTTCCTTACTTTACGATAGTTAGTTTAAAGCTCATTTCACCTTATTTTTCTATGCAATTTTCATCATTTATTTTATACATTCATAAGCCTAAAGCTAGCAACACTTAGGCCACTTAAAAGGGCAAAACATAGGCTTATGTGCCAATATAAGTAGTCACATTATAATAGCCATTTTAGGCATATAATTTAGGCACACTATTCATTTACAAGACATAGCCCTTAGAGGCAATTATAAGCCACTTTCCATACCTTATTTCTATCAAAGTTTAAGTTCATTTTTCATGCCAATTATTAACCACATTTCATGTCATCTTTAAGTGTATATATTATCATATTTCATGGCAAACTAACTAAGCTAGACATGCTCTCATCATCATGCTTATCATACATCACATTGTATATATAACATCAACATTTTCTTGCCATTTAAGATAGCCTAAGCCCATTGTATGTCTCGACCATAACTAGGTTTCCATGCATCCATGTATTAATCAATCTTACTACATGCCATATCATGTATTCATACATCATAGGCCTAATGTACATGTATTGCTAACCTCAAACATTACTTAAGATCACTTAATCAAACCATACACATTCACAAGCATGAGACAAGCTCTCAGCTACACCTACACATCATGCCAATCATGTAATTTCCCACTTATTTACAAGTAATTTCATCACATATCAACACCACAACCATCAATTTATACATCAAGCATCATAAACACACATTAACATCTTTGCACACCTCTCAGTTAACTAAATGTTTAACACTAACTTTATTTCTTTTCATCAAATTACAATTTAATTTACATTTCATTAAACCATAGACTATAACACTTCCATGTAACTACCTATCCAAGCTAATTCATGTGCTTAAACCATTCCTAAAACCAAAAGAGAAGCTACTAATTTTAGGGGCATAAAGTGAATACTTGAATTCACTTACCTTACACTCAAAAAAGGAGGTTTCCACACTTCAAGCTTTTAAGACTCCAATTTTTAACCCTTCCATAGAAGTTTTTTCTCCTCTCTTTCAAGCTTTTCTCTTCTTAAATCACCCCAAAAACCATCAAACCATATGGTATTAGACCTTAGGCATCCTAAACAACCATTAACAACCTAAAAGAACCAAGGAAACACAAGGAAAAAGCCATAAAACTCACCTTATACCCTTGCTAGATAGCTCTGTCCAAGAAACTTTAAAGATTTTTAATTAATTCTTGAGGACTCCTTTTCAACCAATTCTTATTCCCTTAATTCCCTAAAATCCAAGAATGAATTTAGGTGAGCAAAATTTTTTGGAACAGAATGAAGAAAAGGAAGGAAATGCTCAATTTTCCTCTTGCTGGCATTGGTTCCAATAGCAAGGAGAGGAAGAATTCCTTCCTTTTATTTAGTGGAATTTCACACTTGTCAATCACTTTTGCCATTTGGCATGGCCCTTAGGCTAGCTATCCAAGTGTGTGTAGGTTCTATAGCCACTCGAACCATCCTAAAACGGCTCAGTTTTTGGAAAAACTTCAAAAATTCACCAAAATTCACATAAACCTCATAAAACTACACCATCCATTTTAAAAAATAATATTTTAATCCCCTCTACATGCTCATAAATTTTTGCGACCAAATTCCATCTATAGTGTAGTTTTCAAATTGCCTCAATTTGTTGGCTAACCTAAAAAATTATGAGAATTTGCAAACAACCTCAAAATTAAAATATTCTTCCATTAATGGACTCAGTGGAATTTTTGAGCTTTGGGATTTGATATTTTTGGGTCCATTTGGGCATATCCTGTGTCTTTCCTGGCCTAAAAAATTTTTATTACACAGATGGGTAGCTTACAGTCCAAAATGAATTATTAGTTCTGCTAAAATTTTAAATTTTGCCTTTTTCATCAATGTACAAGCCCCTTGATGTTTCATGACTAGTGCCACTTCCTCGACTTATGTGTAAGTGACTCGAAACCTTGGGCACACTTCTCTGACCTAGTGGCACTGTTCATAGAGCCTCAAAACACAGGTGTTAGAAGTTATGATTATTATTTTTCATATGGTATAAATGGTGTAATTATGATTATGATGTGGAAATGAGTCTATGTGTGCATAAGGGGTTTTTAACTTGAAAAATAAATATGACATTATTTCCTTGTAATGCATGATTATAGTGTGGTAGCTTACAATGCTATTTCAATGATGTTATGACATATGTTGTGCTTTATAGCCTATAAATGATTATTATATAATGTTTGTGATTTTTTTGGCATGTTTGTATCTAAAGGCATGTGTATTGCATAAAATGTGCATGTTTGCACATAAGACACCAAAATTACATGTTTGTAATTTTAAAATTGATAATGACTTGTGATGTATATATAGGCATGCTAAAACTAACCTTTTTACAAGTTAAAGTGATTACACCACTAAGCAAAAGCTTAGCACATTACTTGTTTGCGATGTGTAAGTAACAGGGTAGCAGATTAGAGCTAAAGCTTTTCCATATCAGGAGACACAAAATAACCCCTATGTAGGTATTTTTGTACTTTTTGTAATAGTGATTGTGATGTAAATATAATGGGATAATAGTTAGTATGCTTTTGTAATCCTAGAGGCATTGGGTCTAATCTACATTTTGCAATGAGTTTTTGTACTCAAATATTATAATTATTGACTTTGCTTTTCTACTTCCCACATGTTTATGTGTGGATATATGAGTTTACATGTGAGAATGTTGACTATGAAGAGCCTTAGGCTCATTATGTTTTATATTGAGATTGGAGGGTCAAGAGGACCCATTAAGTTGCAAATGAGATCATTGATATTATTATTTTTAAGCAGGTAAAAAAATTAGGAAAGTGTCTTGATATAGCCATTATGCTACTAGATTTTCAACATGATGACCCCAATGTTTACCTCAATATTGAGTCAACAAATGTTTTCTTATATAAAAGCTTTAAATTTAAAGTGATTTTTGGATAATGGAACTGGACATCGTTTTGAGCGCGTGCATCCCCATTGGGTTTGGTGTACAAATCGAGTGGAGGGCACCACATCAATTACCAAAATTCACTATTTAGACACCAATTCTAGGCTTCCTTTTCCTTTCCTTTATCTTTACCTACATATACATATAACCACCTTTAAAAATTCCTATAAAATCCATTTTAACTCTAATCAAAATTCTAATTACATCCATAAGCTTAGAATCATACCTAGTTTATATAAAAAAAATAAAAAGTCATTTTCTCTCACTTATAAATTTGAGTGATAATATTCACTCCATAGAAAAATCTCCAAATTTAGCCTTTCTTTTGCTCTAATTCCACCACTAAAAGGAGATTTAGGTTGTAGAGGTATTAATTAATGGGTCAATTGAGGGAAATTAGGGTGATTTTGGTGTGTGGTGTGTGAAAAGCCATTAATTGCATGAAAAAATGGAGGCCATAGGTTTTTGGTGTTTTGAGGGGAGAAGATGAGTTTATTTTAGTGATTAGGGGCCTAAAACAATAGATCATGGTTTTATGTAAGTGGCCCATGGGGCCCACCAACTTAAGTCTCAGTGTCTGTGCCCGTTTGGCTCGGTTTTGTGTCAAACTTTAAAAATTAATAACTCACATTCTAGACCTCCAAAAATTATGATCTTGGTACAAAAATTCATCATTTTATGTCATTTAATGGCTCATAAAATTTTAGGCCAAAATTCCATACTTTTTCTCGAGTCACTATTCACTCGCATAAATAGAACTCATTGAAATTTTTAACCTTTAGGGTGTGATATTTTTGAGTCCATCTGAGCACATCCCAAACCAATCCTAACATAATTCTTTTTATCTTCCTATTCACTTATTTTATGGTCTATTATGAATTATTGGTTCTGTTAAATCTTTTAATTCATTTGTTTTCATCATTTTTTGGCTCATAAAAGTTTTATGACTAGTACTGTCCTTCTCTGGCCTCTATATAGTGCCCTGCACCACAAGGAACACTATTCAAGCCTCAAAAAGCACTGTTCATGAAACTATGTTTCATGAGCATTACAATCCTAAGGTGTTGTTCAAGTTCTTCTTTGGTTTTAGAGTACACCGGAATATTATGAATGAGCACTACTACAAACTGATCTAGGTATGGTTAAAATACCCTGTTCATCGGGTCTATAAAAGTTGTAGGAGCATTAGTGAGTCCAAATTGCATCACTAAGAACTCATAATGCCAATGCCTAGTTTTGAAAGTAATTTTAGGAATATCAGCCTCCTTAATCCTCAACTAATGGTACACAGATCTTAAATCAATCTTGGAAAAGATACTGGCACCTTGAAGTTGGTCAAAAAGATCATCAATTTTGGGTAAAGGGTATTTATTTTTCACTATCATATTATTCAATTGCCTATAATTAGTAGCCAGCCAGAGCGACCCATCATTCTTCTTTACAAATAATATAAATGCTCCTCAGGGAGAAATACTAGGTCTGACAAAACCCTTGTCTAACAAGTCTTGCAATTGCACCTTCAATTATTTCAACTCCGCCGGTGCCATTTTATAGGGAGTCATAGATATAGAAGCAGTACTAAGATACACATTAATTTCAAAGTTAAGTTCCCTCTATAGAGGTAATCTTAGTAACTCATTAGGAAATACATTAAGAAATGTAGAAACTATTTGAATCTATTCGAAGCTAGGTGTGGAAGTATTAGTACCAATTACATGGGCTTTGTATGTCTCACAACCTTTACGGATGAGTTTTCTTGCTATAATAGCTAATATGAGATTATTCAAAGAGTTTCTCTCACCCACTGCTATCACTTCCTGCCCCTTTGCAATATGGATGGTCAAGTTCTTATTTTATAGTCAATTATAGCTTGGTGTTCATACAACCAGTCCATTCACAAAATAACATCAAATTCATGGAAGGGTAATTCAATCAAATTAGCAAGAAATAATTATTCATGAATCACCATCGGATAGTGTCTATATGTTATATTCATAATGACACTTGTCCTATAGGATTGCGGACTTGAATATCTACATCTACATGTTCTGGTTCTAGGCCTCTATCATATGCTTGTGTAGTCCATATATATGAATGAGTATATCCTAGGTCTATTAATGCCAAAACTGGAACATCAAATAAATAAAAAGTACCAATTATGATATATGGAACTCTAACTTCTTCACAAGCCTTAATTATATATTATCTAGCTGGTTCATGGGCTTTTGACCTAGTCTTCTGATTACTACTATTGGGCTACTCACTCCTAGCCTGTCTCTATACCCTACTCTGAGGTGCTGCTAATGCTTGAGTACAAGCACCCTCTGGTTGTCTCTGGGGACACTCCCTTCTTTAGTAGTCTTTAGACCCACAAATGAAACACTCTTCCTTTTTTGACTGCCAACACTATCCACGATGTCTTTTGTGGCATGTCCTATAAAGTGGAGGTGTATTTCTAGGCATAGTGGTTGGAGCACTAGAAGCTGAGTGTGTTGGTCTAGGTTTAGACACTAATGCTTGCCTAGATGCTTGTTCAATTCTCTGAGACTATAATTGTCTATATGGTTGGTGCCCTAAATAAGGCTATGTCTCTCTCTATCTTTTACTAGCACCCAGGGCTAAACTAGCTTGTCTTGCAGTGAACTACCTCTTTCTTTGAAAAATATCTCTCTTCTCCTATGCCATTTCGTCCATATCATATACAGCTGCTACTAGAGCTAATAAATCTCTGATTTTTGTAGTAGATATTTGCATTCTCAACTCTACATTAAGACCTTTTTCAAACCTCTTACACTTCTCTTCCTTAATAGGAAGGAACTCTTCTGTATACCTACTGAGTTTGGTAAAATCTTTTTCATACTCAAATACAAACCTTCTACCCCATTTCAGTTTAAAGAACTCCTATCTCTTTTTATCTTTATAGGACTCAAGTATGTACCTCTTCCTAAACTCATCTTGGAAAAACTCCTAGGTAAGATCTGTTAGTGTCTTTCTCCCCTTAATAGTGTCCCACCAGTGAAATACCTCTTCCTGTAGAAGAGAAGTAGTACACTTTAAACTCTTCTCTACTGTACACTCCAACTATTCTAGTATCCTCATTGTTCTCTTTAACCAATACTTTGCCTTTACTGTATCATCACCTCTAGCTCCTAAGAAATCTATAGCCCCCATTTTCTTTACCCTCTCTAGGTATGTCTTTTATAATGACATTGGGGGTTGAGGTACTAGTGCTGGTAGAGGTACTAGAGCTAGTGGAGGAGGTAGAACTACTATTGCTGAAGTATGTCTCATTAAATCCACTATCTACTATAATAATATAAGAGATGCTTGTGCTTATGGCTGTGTCTGAGGTTGTGGCCTATGTGCAGCTTCACTAGGTTCAGCTGTGGCTATATCACTTGCTCCTTATATTGTACTAGAAGCATGGCTGGCTACTTCCTCTCCTCATTCCTCTAGTGCTCTTTTAGACATCTTAACTTACTACAAAAATAATAGAACTTATCTACCTATTTATAGTGTAATATACCAGACTAATCAATTCCTAGACATTGGCACTCATGTAAAATACCTAAGAACAATTATCCCATGCTTTGATAACACTAAATATGACACCTCCTACCAAATTCTGAAGAAACTCGATAAGCAATGCACTTCCCATAGGTCACCTATCCTTAAATTGCCCTAGGCCTGCACTCCTTAAGACTTATGGAATATTCATTAGTTAGACTATTATTACTTAAATGTTCAGCCTATCACTTAAATAATTCCATTCATGGTATATTAAGTCCAAACACTTAATTCTCTGCCAATTATAAAATCTTCACAGATCTAGGCATATAATGGCTACCCGAGTGACATTCTACAAATTTCAACCTGTAGAAAAACACTTTTAATAACCTTTAAAACTTCTACTATCACCTCTTGGACCCTTCTGGTCCTTCATCATCATCAACATATATATCACAAACATATCATCATCACAAAAGCCTTAGGCCCACAATATCAAATTAAGACAGAGATTATAACCATTCATATAACGCTTGAAAAATCATTATTCTACGAATAGTACTCTCAAGCTTTAGATAGTGTCTTCTAGGACACTAAAGGGCAATATAGTAGCCAGAAGGGGGTATTAGTCAAACAACTTTAACCAACCAAAAAATGATAAAAATAAGTGAATTAAAAATTTTAGTAGAACCAATAAATTATTTCGGGTTGACAACTAGTGAATAGTGACTTCAGTTAAGATTGTACCAGGACAGCTCTGGGACATGCCCGGATAGACCTAAAAATAGCACACCCTAAAGCTTAAAAATTCT
Organism: Hura crepitans; assembly: GCA_948208565.1. Taxonomy (NCBI): domain Eukaryota; kingdom Viridiplantae; phylum Streptophyta; class Magnoliopsida; order Malpighiales; family Euphorbiaceae; genus Hura; species Hura crepitans. Next base: position 10,176 of record CANXYI012116770.1, read on the forward strand.
AGTAAGCCTATTGGTGAAGGAATTTTAATATTATGAGGTTATTTGATAATTATTCGAAATTTTTAATTTATGCGAGTGAATATTAACCCTGATTCCTAAAGGAATTTTGGATTGAAATTTCATGGGCATTATTAAGAATTTTTAGCACTAGAATCATGATTTTTAGAGGTTTAGAAAAATTATTAAAATTTTTTGAAGTTTGAAGAGAAATAGAATTAATCGTGGTTATCAGATCGACAAGTGGCATAATCGGGGCCATACACCTTTCTACTATATGTGAATATGCATGTTTGTGTGTATGAGAATGAAAGAAAGCCATTTCTTCCCTAAGAATAAGAAAAAGCTGATGTCATTCTTCATGCCTACCCCTCTCCACTTTTCTTCATTTTTCTCTCTCTATACATAATAAAAATTTAAGAAATTTATATGAGAATTAGCCTCTATAATCCCCTAAGCATGTTCCAAGTGATAAAAATGAGAAACAGAGCCTAAAAAGTGAGATATGAGCATTTGATGAATAGTAGTATTTTTGCGAGTAAGTGAATTTTTCTTAAGTTTAGTATTTTTATTCTATGGTATTTGAGGTGTAGGCGTTATACGTGGAAAGCGATTTCAATTTAGAGTTATGTAGAATTTTATATGAATTTTTAAAGTTGGAACCCTAATATGGTATGCAGGAAAATGGTGAAGAATGATGGAGGAAGTGGAAGTCAATGGTTTTGGAGTGTCTTCAACATGACTTAGAGACCATTGTAAGTGAATTTAGTTGAAACATGCATTGTATCTTAGAGAAATTAGAGTTTGAGGCATGTGTGTGTATGGAAGTTAGGTTTATGTATGTATGCATGCTTGTTTTGAAGTATTATGCAATGATGTGAAATAGATGTAGAAATGATGATTTAGACATGTTTTGGATATGGAAAGTATATGTGTATATGTGATGTAGGTATGGCCGAATGCATGATGTGTATGTCATGGCATGTGCATATGTGTATGGCATGGGTACATAGGATATTTTAATGGTAATGAGATGTGTAATATGAAGGTAACATGGAATGTGAAAAAAATATGCATGGTTATATAATAAAATATGATAATCATGATAAGGTATGGTATAAGTAAAATATGGTGTGGAATTGGTATGTAAAGACTTGGTGAGAGGTAGGTATAGTATATAATATTAAATATAGGTTTAAGCATTTTAAAAGATATATGTAACTTGAAAATTTTATTAGAAATGATGTTTAAGTATGGTATTAAAGGGGTAATGGTTGATGGTATGGAATAGCATGAAGTATAGTGGCATGAGTAAAGAGAAGAATGAAAAAAATGACCAAATGAATAGTAGAAGAAATGACCGAATAAATAGTAACATTTATGTAAAAAAACTCGTAACTATCTAGTAAAACAAAAGCGACCTGTAACTGTCTTATAAAAATAATTAGATGAAATTGGCTTATAACTGTGTCCTAATGATGTGGAAATAATCTAAATAAATGATTAGTAATGGAATAAAAATAATAAGTTGACTGAAATTTTAAATAAAGTTAAGAATAAAGAATTAATTTTAAGAGTACTAAAGTATGGAATTACGAGGTAAGATAAATACACTGCTAATATCTAACTTATAAATAGATAGAATAGAATCATTAAATAAGTGAATATTTTTTGTAATTCATGTATAAAGGCTAAAGTATAAATGACAATGTAATAAAAATGTTTAATGACTTGATAATGGTAACATACTGAGGCTTAAATCAAGCATGTTGATTAATAAAATACAACTAAGATCCTAAATGTAAAAAGGTGAAATACCAGATATAAGGCAGATAAATTTGTTATCCTATAATAAGGGAAACATCCAGTATGGAATAAGAAGATAACAAACTATGAGATAGATGATAGTAAAGCAATATGCGTACACATATAAATCAAAAAAAGAGAATGAAATACGAGAGTTAGATATGAGAGACTAATTAAATTGGAAACACATTGAGTAATTGTTAAAGTATTAAATAACAAATTAACTATATAAAGATAATATTCCCATTAAGGAAATTCAAATATTGAGAAGCATGAGAAATGATTGTAAGATGAAATGATACAGATATTGGCCTATGTTAGTTAGATGCCCACTAGATAGGTTAACCGGTTAACTAGGGGCAACAGCTGCTATAGATATTGTGCCTTAAAACCTTACAACACTCCCTCATGTGTTTATTCTCAAAGAGGTTTAGTCACTCATGTTTCACTCAAATTCAGGCTTTTACGCTCCTTTTAAAGCTCACACTTTGCCTTTTACCTCTTAAAAGATCCTCCACATGTTCTTGCTTTAAAATTAAGTTCTTATGTCAAAGCAATTAACAAGCAGCAATTAGAATTTAACAAGGAAATTCCTAACAAAGAAATTGCAAACAACAAATACTAGAAGCAAAAATGAAAACAAAGAATTGAATTAAACACACAAGAAGTAAAAAGTGTG
>CANXYI012116777.1:0-11271 GCA_948208565.1 Hura crepitans
ATGGAAACCTTTTTCCTTTATTCTTTTTCTGTACTATTTGTGAAATTTTTTGGTTATCATTATGAATTCCTTGTCCACTGAGTTGTCAGTTGATTTAGCCTTAAACATAATAGCTTTTTGCTTCTTTTTGACTTTAAATGACAAATCATAAAATAGAAGTGATCCCATAAGATCATCTTAAGCTGAGCTTTTTAGGTCTTTTTCAACTAAAGCAACCACTTTTGTTGTCCATTTGAAATTAAGAGAGTAAACTAGCTTTTTGATTTTATCTTCTTCACTTATAATCTTTTGAAGTCCCTTTATTGAGCTAGTCAACCTGACAAGCCTACCACTATTTCATAGATTTGATTTATCAAGTTTCATTTTGAAAAATTCATATTCACACTTTAATACATGCAATTTTAAGACATTCACTTGCGTTGTTCCTTTATAAGTCACCACGACTTTATCCTATATCTCTTTAGCTCTATCATAAGAAAAATACGATTAAATTTGTTAACTCAATATGATAAACTCATCGATTTAAAGTTGTATTTAACATCAAGCAGTTTTTGCTCTATGTATTAATCTTTGTCCATTGGAATTCATATGCCATTTTTAGTCTTCTCTATCATGGAAAATCTATGGACAAACATCTTTTAGCTTTCCTTGTCTTGCATTTAAATAAAGTTTCTCACTCTTACTTTCAAAAATGAGAAGTTTTGTTTGCAAAATAGGGGTTGACGAGTTGAAGCTTGTCCAAAGTTGTTATGTAATAATTTCTTCTAGCCATAATATACATCTTTCAAGTTAGTTAAACTTATAAAATAGAGGCAATGCTTTGATACAAATGTTAGTCTCAAATATATTCAAAAATAAGGGTTGAATTAAGAATATAAAATTTTTGGAAATAAAAACTTAACAACATAAATGCTGAATTAGAGCTCATTTGATTTGTCAATTGGACATTTTGATTTTTATGTTAAATAAGAAATTTTTTTTTTCAAATTTAACTTCCAAGCACAAGGTTGAAATCAATAAACTTAAGATTAAATGAAAACTTTGATAAAAAATTTTGTCAATACTAAATTTGATGCAAAGTTTAGTAAGCAATTAAAATTGTCTATCAAATGATAGTTTTAAATTTTAATAATAAGCGATTAAAATTAAATTATACTTTAAAAATCTTTATAGCACATTTAAACCTTTCTAAAATCCCATAAAGAACTTGTTTAATAAAAATCAAGATGAGATAAGTATTGTAAACATCTAATAAGTATAACTAAAGCAAATAGGCAGTTCTTATATATATAGAAGGGATAAAAAAATGAAGATGGTAATCTATAGAGGTTTGATATACATGCTTATTATAGATTTTGAATCTCATACAAGGATAATATGTAATGAAAATTAAAAATTTTGAAACCTAACCTAAGATCTATCATGCCATATAGTTTTGATAAACGCAACAAATAAGGCATTAGAATTTGCCATTTGTTCAATATTTTTCCTTTTCATGTATTTTCTTCTTATTGGGTTTTAAGGAACCATAGTAATCCAACTAAATCACCTATAAGAGTATCCACATAAAAAAAAGAGCCTCAATAACCACTCTTAATGGGAGAGACAAGAGCTAAAATTTACCAATGCCAATAGGTGAAAATCGACTATAGAAGAAGAAAAAAATGTTTTTTTAATGGCTCTCTAAGGTATTTCACCCTGTAAAGGTATTTATACCTCTTGAAGTTAAATCCTAATGAGTCTAGGTCAGACTTAGGCTGTTTTGATTAATAAAAGAGATAAATAATTGGTTAGAACTAGTCCAATTGAATAGGCCCAATTTAAAACTTATGCATATTAAGCCTAAATCTACATTTTACTTGGTCTATTATTTTCTTCTTCATTCTAAATCCTCAATGGCATCTCATGCCAAGTACAATCATGTCATTTTACATTGATTCACTCTTCTCTTATATGTGTGACTTATTGAGTTGTTGGGTCTAACTTGGTAATAGAAAATGAATTAGAATCCTTGTTACACTTGGATTATGTGATTTAAACTCTTTAAATTATTATTGATTCTCAATAAATAAATTCATTATTATATAAGTCAAGAGAGGTATCTAGCCACACATCATGACTACTTAAGTTGCCAAAAAGTCATTGGTTTGACTATAACCCTTACCATGTAATAAGTTCTTTCACATACTTTATCTCATTCAAGTTTAAGTATGGACTTGTGTCACTTTATGCTTGATTAAATTAAGTTCTATCAAGCTCTAAATATATTAGTTCTTATATCTTTATCCTTTGTTCTTGAAGTGTATACATGAATCTCATTCATATATACATATTACTCTAGTCAGAGTTTTTTGAACAAAGATCCACTATAAGGAACCTTAAGATAAACTCTCCTATATTAATATAGGGTAGTGAATTATTTCTTGATCACTAAACTACCTCCAAATACCCCACCTTATACCAAATCACCATGCTATGAATGCCTCATGGTAAGGAATAAGTTATGGTGTCAAAGTATAGCATTTGGTATCCAAGATAACCTTGGTGATCTCAAGTTAAAAGAAACTTATAAAGCTACTATCATGAGATAAAATCATTAACATAAATTTGGTATCTATGTGATTATCTTATAGTTAGGTCCCCAATGAACTTGTTTCTTAAACAAGCATTTATGTGTTAACGTTAAACGTCTCTTGCCTATAGTTTGTGAGAATTGTTTATTTGACAAAGTCGAGGAGTATAACATGTGTTAGTTTATCAACATTAACAATGTCCTATCTTGTTAATACTATGACTAGGAATAAGTTAAGTATAAACATATTTACATGTAATAGAAATCTCATATCATGAACTCTTTATGATTTTCCTTTACATTGTGTATTTCATATCAAGGATTTTATTAAATAGTTTAAGATTTCAACCAAGCAAATGAATTAATCATGAGCACTGAACAATGAAGAAATGCCTTTTTATTATTAATTATGAAATTATAATGTTCAAGAAATCATCTGTATTAAGATTGTCTCTAGGGCATATCTCTGATACCTATATCCTCCTTAAGATAACACATGTTAATAGTCTCTCTCTCATTGACTCTTTTAAAGACAAGAGCTAAAGCCAATAATTACAAGCCTAAATTATAAATACCTAAATCTTTTACCCAAAGTAAAAGGTTTAAAACATTTAACCCTTCCTAGCAAAGTAAAAAAAATTTAAACAGTTGCTAAAAATTATTTCCTTAGATCACTAGCTAACTTAATTACAATTGCTCACAAATAAAATATTTTGCCTCTTAAAAAGATTACAATTGAAACTATAAACTAGTTTAAGGAGGATGTATAAAGTTTAAAGCTCTAAATGAGATGAAAACTTAACCTAGTTTTATAAGTTAACATGTCTTCAAATATATTTTCTTGTTGTATAGAAAAAAATTTGAATTGGTCATTTTATATAATCTTCAAAATATGACTGTTAAGTTCAAAATCTCTTAAATAAATTTCCTTAAATATATAATTTGAGTTTTAAACACAAAAGATGAATGTTATATGTGAAAACTTTTTAAAGAAATTTTCCTTAAATAAATTTCCTAAAATAAACTCTAATTTTAAACATGAGAAACGTTCTTTTAAAAAATTAGATTATGTACTACATAATATACTTTCCATGTTTGTTGAAAGTCAAAAAAATAAAATCTCAAAGAATTTTGTTTTAAGCCGTTTGACTCAAGAAATAAAATCTTTCTTATTTAAAATGCAAAAAATTAAGAATTTTATAAATTAAGAAAGAAATAAATCAAACTTGTTTTAGGAAAATTAAAACTTTTGAATAAGAAAATTTTTTATTAAAAAATGCAATAAGTATTGTGTTTCCTTAAAAACATTGTACATAAATCCTAATAAAATTTTTTAAGTCTTTATTCTTTAATCTTGATCAAAATTGATACTTGAAAATCTATGAAGTCTTTAATTAGATATGTTTCATCTAGTTTCTAACTTTGTTTGGGATAAGCTCTATTTCCTTTCAACTCTAATTAACTTAAGTACACAATTTAATAAACTCAAATCAAGATAACAAATGTATAATATTTTGTTGATCATCAAAGCTATGATGGATTGAGGTTTTAGCATGCTATGATAGACTAAAGTTGTAGCATTTTTTTCAATATAATTTATTCAATATCCTAAATCCATTAATCTGACTAATCTGAATTAGTGCCAAATAGGCTTAAAAGGGGAGCAAAATGCTCTCTCAACATTGTAGCCTTTAAACTAACAAATGTCACTTTTCATGCACTAACCACATCACTAGAACAACAATCATTAAAAAATGGTAATTTTTTTGGTATAATAGCAGGCCCACAAAGGAAGGCAAAATACTCATTCTCAAGTATTTAAGAGTGTTTTATCTTCAAGAGTTAAATTCAAGACCCCTAACTATAGGAGAAAAAACCTCTGCCATTCCGTCTCACTCCTTGAGAGATTATTGTCCTATTTGAACCTCTCTAACTCCAATTTTTTCCATTCTCCATTCTTTTGATCTTTTGAGCAAACCAACCATTAAAACACGATAGCAAAAGTATGGGTTTGTCTCACAAGTAGAAGAATCTGTATGTCCACTCTCTTTATAGGTGTTAACATATGAAAATAAAAATTTTTAAAGGGAAAAGGTATTAAATTGATTTTTGTCAAAAAAAAAAAGTTATTTTGCCTTTCAATTTTTTTCAGAATTGTCTTTAAAATTTAAAAAATAGTGCTATTTGTTATAAATAAATAGAACAAGACAAGAAAATATGTAATGAAGTGAGAAATAGTATTCTCTTATTATTGTTGTGTTTTATAAACAACTAATAATGGGTATAATTAGGGTTATAAATACTTGATAAAGAAGCAAAATTGAATAAAAAATTATTATAAAGGAAATAGTTAATATATACTTTGTAGTTATCCATAATAGGAATATTCCATAACACTTCCCCTTGGACGACTATACACTATGAATGCACCTCATTAAAACCTTGTTAAGAAAACTTCAATGGGATAAAAACTTAACGAAGGAAAACAGTACAGTATTTATAGGCAAATTACTTCCCCTTAAAAATACAACTAATGATTACAATAAATTTTCCAACTAATGCATTCAAATGCTATCCTCATGCCCTTTGAGAATTGAACTTGGCATTGTCTTTTTGAACAAATCTACTTGGTTATCACTTGAATAAACTTTACAAATATTGAATTGTTTTCTCTCATGAGTTCATAAGTGAAAAAATTGCCGATATATGTTTGGTTCTAACACCTTTGATATAGCCACATTTGATAAGTGCAATACTTGTATGTTGCATTATCTTCATACAATAGTTTTAACTTGCTTTCTATTGCTAACACACATGCTCCTTATAGCTCTTAACCACATGTATATATAATGTGTTTCATGAACAACTGGTATTTTTGAAATATATCACTAAACTTATACCCCAAATACATTTGGCAATTCCTGGTACTTAACTTATTGGTCCATAAACATTTATATTTAGCTAATAATTCTAGTTTAGCATTAATTGTTCTTTCTCTTTTATCCAATTGCTACATAATTGAAATTTTTCTACAACTTGAGACTTAAATTCACTATTATTGATCATTTTCATAAGCAACTGCATAAGTAAATACTTTATTAATATTTTAATTTCTTTTCAATATTTCTAAATTAAATAAAATCTAATAGCTTAGTGATATCGAATCACTTCAGGGGTTACTTCTCTAGAAATATGAAAATATTGATATATGTTACTTTTAACCTCTTTTGGAGTATCATTTTAAAGGTTTTATTTTTCTTCTTTCAAAAATATTTAATTTTGCACTAATAAATTTATCATGCTTTTAGTATAATTTAGATTAATTGGCAACTAAACATATAATATGCCTTTTAAGAAAGATCAATAACAAAGGAAGTTTTCCTTTAGGGATGACTATTAACATATGATTATGGCCATTTACTGTTTTCTTATAATAAGTCATACCATCAAATTTGGGGATTTATGGACATCTACAACTCATGAAATTTATAATGCTTTCCGTTAGATATCCATTATCAAATATGTGACTCATTAAAACCTTACTAGGAAAATCCAATAGGACTAAAATCGTGGTTAAGGGAAAAAAGAGTACAGTACTTTCTAGTGATAACAACAATTCAAATATTTAAGTTCGTATCTATAGAATTTTTAAACAAATCATGTCTTCTAGATATGTGAATCATATATCTTTTAAATTTATAATCATATATCTTTCGAATATTTTAAACACATATCTTCTGGATGTGTTTTTAAAAGATGCATTATGATTATTAATACATTAATTAAAGAAATAACATCTAAGGCTTATCTTGTCAAACTACATATAATTGTACCTTGACATGCATTTACAATTTCATCTCCATGTTTTTCCATTTGTTTACATGAAGATTTTATAAAAACTCAATTAGTATGGCTATGCATACTAGGTACTTAACCATATTATTCTTAAATGATTTCACCGATCTTATCCTCTTTCACTTCTGGTAATGAGACTATTATCATCCTCTATTTCTAGTGGTGAGATTATTATTAAGATTGCAATAACAATAATTAATAATTTCTTTAAAATGGCATTCATATGACAATAGTTATATATTATTATATTTACTTCAGGGAATAAGCAAATTCAATAAAAATAGATTTCATGATATGTATGTAATATAATAATCAAATAATAACTATTACAAGTAGATATATTAACTTATTCAATTATTTATAAAGTACTACTTCAAAGAAATATGCTGAAAGATAGTTTAAACATTAAGAAGACAACTAAAAGGTATCCAATTAACACATTATTATAATTATTAACCTTATGATTACTTTATATATACATAAAATGCATTAATAACAATTAATAAGATATGGTACTTTGGGACCAAGAAAGATTATAAGGTAGAAATAAACCACTTTAGTACTCAATGAAATAGGAAAATACATATTCATTTAGCTATAAAGGGTTCAAACAACTTATTAATATTCGGTTTGCAAGTTGAGATAAACATTGATTTCCAAAATCTATCATTCTTCAAAATCTTTCCTTAAATAATGAATTACTTTTAACTCTTCAAGAGTTTTAATAATATTTAAATCATCAACCAATTATGGTCTATCTCACATAGACAACTTAGATTATATGAAATTTGTATTATTTCGAGAATCTTTACATGCTTCAGGCATTATAAATTCATTAGGCATTTTCACATAAATTCACTATTAAATGAGTCATACAAATTGGTTATAACATCAATGTATACCCAACAGATATCCATATTTGAATATTTGGACTGCAAGTCCAAAATATTCATAGTTGAAGTTGAACTGCAATTTTACTTAAATCATGTATTTTCATTTGCCATTAGTAGATTTAACTTTAAGATCTCACTTTGTTAAAGATATCAAGATCAATATTATATATAGATTTGTTATCGACAACTACATCTTTTTAGTTCCTTTTAATGACATAACATATTGAAATCCTTTTGTGACTGTCACATACCTAAACTACTTATAGGATTTAATATTTAGTTATGTCTTAGGTCTCTTCAAGAGTACCTACCTTCATAATATGACAATCTTAACTTTTAGCGACTGTCACGTACCTAAACCACTTATGGAGTTTTAAAATTTAGTTATGTCTTGGGTCTCTTCAAGAGTACATGCCTCCATAATATAATCATCTTAACTTTTACTCCTTTTTTTTCAAGGATTTATTTCTTTGGAACTGATTAATTTATATTGCATAACATATTATCCTACTAGGACATTTTTTTGAATTGGAGCTTTTTGCAGCAGCTATACATGGACTTAGTAAATATTTATAAATCAATAAATACATTTTATATCATAATCAGTGATTCTTTGAACTTCTAGTTCACAATATGAAGCTTTTGGTTCATAATATGAGAGGTTTTGAACTTTTAGTTCATTAAAATGTAATTATTGTTCTATTTTCAACTAATTGTATCTTCCCTTGATGTTGGTAAAACTTTCAATCAAAATTACAATCTCTAAAAAAATATTAATTATAATGAAGAAAAATTTATTAATTGGAATTTATTGTCATAAAAATTATCTAGCAATTAATTTGAGACATTCAATAATTTTGTTAGAGTTTTGAATATAAACATGTATAACATACTTTTTAACCTCCATTAATATAAAATAATCATTTGAAGCCTATAACGTAATATCACTAGAATTATTAAGAAAAACTATCTTAAACTTATAATATGAAATTTGTGCACTTAATTGAACATTCTCACAAACTACAGGTTTTAAGTTTATAATAAATATACATGTGACCCTTTTATAGATGCATCTATCAAATCATATAGATACAGCTTTTCAAGAGTTTTCAAATAATTTTACATAATATTAAAAACTATGAAGAGGTTTACATAAATATAAATGTATTTGAAAAAATGCAAGAACTAATATGCAAAATTGTAAAAATTAAAATTAAAATATAGTTTATCCAAAACAAAATCAATAAAATGTTGATAAAAATTGTCATAAAATTCACGTTATGCATTATATAATTTGTATATTTTGTTTTTTTATCATAGATTTTTTTTTCTCTTTGTTGAAATTTTTTCACAAATCAATATGCGAGAATATAATAGGAATTTCAATATAATTTTAGAAATTGTACTTAAAAGCCATGCACATTATACTTTCAAGTTGTGCCGAATTATAAACACAAAAAAAAAAGTAAGTCAAACTTTGGCCTTAATCTTTTTATATGATGAAAAGAAAAAACTTTGATTAATTGAAAAGCAATCGACAATGAAAAATCAATTCTATTCAAAAAAATTTTATTTTTTTAAAAATAAGACCAAAATTTTGATAACAATTATTCATTTGAAAAAAAGAGAAAAATCATAGAAAAAATTAAAAATATGTAATTAGATCTACTTGTCATTTAATTTTCTAAATTAAAACATTTTGATCAAATCAGATTATAATAAACTATCGGCTATCTAATAATTTTTGTAGAGACTTGATCATGTTGATAACGTGTTATAAATAAATAGAATATGATAAAAAAAAATATGTAATAAAGTGAGAAATAATATTCTCTTATTATTATTGTGTCTTATAAACAACACATAATGGGTATATATAGGAGTAGAAATACTTGATAAAAAAGCAAAATTGAATACGAAAATTGTTATAAAGGAAATAGTTAATATAGAAATACTTTATATTCATCTACAATATAAATATTACATAACACTATCATACCTTTTTTATAATAGTGTTAAAGAAGATTTAATAGTGTTGACGTAAACACTAAATTGATGACATAATAGACACGTAGTGTGCAGTACTAATTCATGTCAGACACATAGTTCTAAAATTCTATTCACAAAATTCACCATTTAACCCTTCAATTTTTCATATATTAGAAAATATTTTATTATTGTAAATGATATTTATTTTACTAAAATTTAAATAATTTTTATAAAAAATATCTTATACTATATTTAAATTTTAAATAAATTTTGATACTAAGTTAGAATTTTTAGAATAAATTTCTTTTATCAAATCTAATTTTTAAAATATTTAATTTTTAACATTATTAGAATTTTTAAATATTACTTATCAAAATAACATATTTGAAAATATTGACAATATATATTGAATATTTATTTATAGAATTAAATTTAAAAATTGAAATTTTTGTATAAATGTAGAAAAAATTAAGGGGCATAATAGCTCTTTTTTTTGTAAAACATTAAAAATAAAATACAATTTTAGAACTATATACTAACATGCATTGAAATGTATGCATCACATATCATTATGTTGTCAACTCAATACTGTTAAATTTTTTTTTAACAATATTACAAAAAAAATAATAATCACACTATTTTTAAAATTTTAATGACAATTTTAGAAAAAAAAAAACCTTCAGAAATAACATAATGCTTTTTGACAAATGATTGAAGTAATTTATTACTTTTTCCTTTATAAAATTAAAAAAAATGAGAAGAGAACAGGGTGAAAAATTTTACCAAGTGAACATCGGCATCTAACTGAGCTTTTCATGTAAGCATGTAATTGGATGCAATATAAGGTATTTGGTCAAAGATAAGGATATTCATAGTTAATCGATTTTTCAATTAATCAATGAATTAATTCGAAATCGAATCAATATTTGTAGTATATAATTTTTATTTTTAAAAATCAACAGTTAACTATTAGTCAATGATTAATTAATTTATATAATTTTTATATTTTGTATTTTCGTACTTAAAAAATATTTTATTTTATAAATATTATGATGCATTAGTTTTTAAAATATTATAATACATATTTTTAGTAAACAAATAATAAATTATCTTTTAAATCAATTATACATACTTTGATTGGTGTATAATAGACATATTATTATTAATTTCATATTGAATGCATCTAATTCATGAAATTAATTATATCAACTTTATTTTTCTTTTCATTTTTTTATTTTGAATATTATATTTGATTTGTAATTTTATGTTTATATGCTTTTAATCATTTAAAAAGGATTTTTATGATTTGTATAATTTTATTATATTTATATATTGAAAATTTTAATGATTTTAATGATTAACTAAAAAATCGATTCGAAAAAATTTATTAAAAACTAAAATCAATATAGTAATTACTTAAAATTAATAGACTGATTAATTAATCGACAGGTTAAAACGACCATGGGATTACATTACTCATATTCCAGTGGTTTTTAAGTGCAAAAATAAATCATTAGGGACCATTAGGGTACTGAAGTCAAACCTGAGAGACACTTGTAATTTAGCGTCATTTTTTTCAATTCAATTGACCTACTTTATAATAAACCGAGTTAAACTTTATCCCTAGTTTGGATTTTCTAATTCTATATTCAAGACGAGTTTTCAATAATGAAAATTTAATTTTAAAATTTTGATTCAGTTTTCCCAAATTGATAAAATTTCTTCTTTTAAAAATGGGGTTAATTTTTTTTTTATCTCTGACATGTAGCCTAAGTATTTTAGAATCATTAAACTGACTAATCTACTGTAGAGTCAAGAACTGCTCTCCTAGATGACATATTTTCTATTCGCATACAATGATTGAATCCGTAATATGATCAAGGAAACTTAACTTTTCATTCACTTTAATCAACATTCACTAGTTAAAAATGGGATTAATTAGAATAATAATAATATATTAAA
>CANXYI012116789.1:0-11779 GCA_948208565.1 Hura crepitans
AATTTGACTTTTTCCTCAGTCGCTTTAGTCAAATCTACATTAGAGATTTTCTCTCTCCACCTTACTCTAATACGAAAGAGTATTGCATTGTCTACCATACGATGCCTCACATGGGTCCATTCCCAACTAAACTGGTTACTACTATCATAAGCAATCTCAGCCAAGAAGATGTGTATATCTCAGGTAACCATAAGCTTACCATTACCTTTTCACAACATTTTATCAGATATCTATATCACCCTCTTTAACTGTCCCTTAAACTGAGGATGAAAAGCTATATTATAAGCCAGACAGATGCCTAAATATGCTTACAACTTCTTCCAAAATCTGGAAGTTATTCAAAGATCCCTATTAAATAGGATAGTCACTAGCACACCAAAGAATCTGACTATATCCCCTCTATATATGGTCTAGCTAGCCTTTCTAAGTAACTTAAACTGCCTTTGTCAATCTATCGACAATTATCCATGCAACACTACATGTATCTCTAGTCAAAAGTAAGCACATTACAAAATCCATGGTCAACTTTCTTGCTTTTCACTCTAGCACTACTATAGGATACAACAATCTAGAAAGAACCTGATGCTCAGCTTTCACTTATTAACATGTCAACATTTGGCATCATATTCTACCACATCTCTTTTCACATCAGGTCATCAATAATAAAATTTCTAGTTCAAACTTTTCTCTTAGGGTGCATAAAATAAGGAGCCTCATGTGTCTCCTTAAGCATCTGTAACCCTAAGTCCTTCTTACAAGATACACATGACCTATTCTGATGATACAACTACTCATTTCCTATTAACTCAGACCCTATAGCCTTCCCCTTTTATGTCTTGTCTACCATTCAAGCTAATTGTTTTCTTTCATCTATTTTTCCTTTACCTACTATCAAACATCTAGCCTTATTTATAACTCAGCCAGCACAACATCTCTAAAAGTGTACTGTAATTATCATTCTTACCTTTTAGGGTTATCATAAATTTTATGTTCATTGTATCTGCCAATACATTGGCTTTTTTTGGTTGGTAGTCAATCAGGCTACCATAATTCTTGATCAACTCCAACAAACTTTTCTATCTCAAGTTCAACTCTTCTTGAGTAAGGAGATATTTCATGCTTTAATGATCTGTGTATATATGTAACACTTTTCTTTACACAAATTGTGCCTTCATATTAAAAAAAAAAACACAATAGCACTTAGCCCTAAATCATGGGTAAGATAATTCTTCTCAGGTGGTTTTAACTATCTTAAAGCATAAGTTACTACCTTTTTATCCTATATCAACACACATTCCATACCATTTAGTAAAACATCACTATACACAATAGAGCCCTTACCTTGTTCAAAGTGAATTAGGATAAGAATCTCTATCAACATCTTCTTCAATTTCTCACAATTGGCTTGACATTTATCATTTCAACCAAATTTCACACATTATCCTAACCCATCGAGTCAAAGAAGTGGTAGTAATGGAAGTCCTCTTACAAGTCTTTTATAGTCTCAAATATACCCAAAAAATTCCTCATCTTAGGTACATTCACAGGTAGTTTCCACTCCTAGCACTGCTTTTACTTGATTAGGATAATCTCTGATTCCCTCTGCTGGAACTATATAGTCCAAGGAAAAAACTTTACTTAGCCTAACTCATACTTACTAATCTTAACACATAACTGTCTCTCTTTCAAGGTCTATAATACAACCTTCAAAGACTGTTCATAGTCTTTCTAGTCCCTAGAGTACATCAAACTAGAATTTATAAACACCACCACTGATCTACATAAGATTGGGAGGTTCTGTTCATTGAGTTCCATGAAACTGTTAAGATATTAGTGCATCCCCAATGGCACCACTAAAACTTAGACTCCCTGCACTAGTTTTAGGAATAGTTTTAGAAACATCAGCTTAAACCAAATTCTCAACTGATATTATCCAAATCTTATATCAATTTTAGAAGATTGACCAACCCCTCTCAAATGATCAAGGAGATCATCCATCTAAATAGGGGATGTTTATTCTCCATAGTCACTCTATTTAGCTGCCTATAAAATAATGTAAAAACTAAGCAACATGTCTTTCTTTCTTAATAGATAGTATAAGCACTTCCCAAAGGGTTATATGGGCTCTAATGAAACCCTTATCACATATATCTTGCAATTGTACTCTCAATTCTTTTATTTCAATAGATGACATCTTATAATGAACTATAAGTACTGGACCAATACTAAGACACATCTCAATATTAAATCCAATTCTCATTAAGGTGATAAACTTGATAATTCATTAAGAATACATTAGAAAATTTAGCTTTAGCTGAAATATATGCCATACCAGAATTAAATCATTCATATCATTACCGTAGGCCAATATATGCCTCATCCCTTCAAAAGGAGTTGTTATATTTTAATTACTAGGATAGGATTGTCCAAAAGGTCCTTCTCACCATCCACTGTAACTATCAGTCCCTATATACTTTGAGGGTCAACTTTTTATATTCACAATCAATCATAGCCTAATACTTAGTAAACTAATCCATCTTAGGATTACATAAATTTGTTGAAATGAAATTCAACCAAATCAACAACAATCTATGCCACTGAATCACCAGAAGCATCTTTTATGCACCCTATTCACAATCACACACTACTAATAGGGTTGCTAATTCTAATGTCTACATTAGCATGCTCAAGCTCTATCTACCTATTCTATGCTTTTATAGTACATACATATGAGGGCATTAAATTAGGGTCTATCAAAGCCAAGACAGTAACATTAGATAAGCAAAATACTAGTTATACCATTTTGTGTTATATCCTCTTCTCTAGCTCTCACAGCACACTACTTAGCTAAAGCACAAACCTTAATTCTAATACCTTGACTAGCACTACATTGATCTTTTTTAGTTTACCTTTAATCCCTAGTATGGGGTGTGACATTGGTATCTGTGCCTAATAACCTTTTACCTGACCCTGAGGACACTCTCTCTATAGTGGTCCCTAACACCACAATGGAGACATTCTCCTCCCTTGCCTTCTCTGCACTACCCCACAGTGCCTCTTCTGACAAATGACCTATATGGGAGGTCCACTCCAATTACCCCCTTATACAAGGAGTATTATCAACCCAGGAAGGCAATCGAGGTCTACTAGTAAAAGCTTGCCCCAACATTTAGGTGTGGGTCTACCTTTGCCCCAATACTGGACTATCTCACAATGCATTACCTCTTTCCCAAAAAGTGGTCTCTCCTTTTTGGTACCATTTTTTCCATGTCACATACAGCTAGTACTAATATAGCAAAATCTTTCTTTCTGAGAGTTAGCTGTCTATAACCTTAAACCTTCATTTAGTCTTGTTAAGAATCTCTTACATTCTCTATTTATGTCATTCAATAATAATCTCCTCGGCATACTTTAGGAATCTAGTAAGATCCTTCCATTTACTACTTCTAGTATACTAGTATAGGGGTTACTCCTGCCTGCTATTAGTCAGTCACTTGTGACTCTGGCTACTAAGCAACATTATTAGGTTTAGGTGCTAATACATAACCTTCTCCCTGTAACACTATGGTTACAAAACCAATTGTTTCATTAGCCCCTTATTCAAGTAACTTAACCAATTACTCCTGTATTACATAAGACTTTTCCTTCTTAGCCTCGAGCAGCGTAATAGTTCAAAGGAATTTGAAGCTTAGACATTTACACTCATGTACTTAGACTAAGAACATTAACCTATGCTCTGATACCATAAAATGTGACACTTTTACTAGATTCTCGAAGAAACCTAATAAGCGGTGCACTTCTCGCCAGGTCACCCATCCTAAAATTTCCTTGATGTTCATTCATTTAACTCTTATTTATACTACACTAAACAACCTTGTTTGATTCCTAATTCATTCAAGTTAGATCTTATAATCCATTTAAGTTCATACTATCGTGTTTCAACCATCACAAAAGGAATCTAACACCATATAGTATTATATAACAATCTGATAGCACAACAACCATCTTGGTCACTATCCCAAAATTCATATCTACCTGTAAACACTTCAATATTATAAATCACATCTCCTAGATCCTTATGGTCTCCCAAATATCATCCTATCAACATCACCTAACACACAGCAGTCATAGGCCACAGGTCATAATAAAAACATACAGAGCCTTAAGCTCATAAGCAGGCATATAGATCATGCAGAAATACAAAAACCATCACAGGGATTATTACAGAACAACTATTCATATAGATACTACCATGTGTCCCTTATATACATCACACCTATATCCCCCACCAAAGTACATAGAGTACAATACCATACATCTATACATAATTAGTCTTATCAATATGACCTCTAAACTTTGTTACATGCTTTACGAGGCATCATCCCTATTCTAGGTACCTATACACCAAAATATGTACGTTGAGTATAAAAATACTTAGTAGTGAATTCAATCATTAAAACCATGTCAAAAGGTTAATCCATATATTATACTTTCAATCTGGTCTTATGCTAATATCCCAGTTTAGTTAAAGAAACTAACATGCATAATTACCATTTTACACCTATGGTATTTCTACCTGTAATTATCTAATTAATTCACCACAAGGCATATAATTTATGTCTTTCACCATTATTAGTCACTTTATGCATATATTATACCATTTTAAGCATTCATTCATTATCAGTGAAAATTTATTAAAATGCCCCTATATCCAGCTTCATAGTCACATAGGAATTTCTTAATCTTATTTAATTATTTTAACTAGCCCAACTTAAGAGACATCCCTAGTAGACACTGGATCTAGAGGGAAAATAAACTAGTGTAGTAGTCCCTATTTTAGACCTATGTCATTGCATCAGCATATGTGCCATAATAGAGATCAGCCATAGCCTGTCTAGACACAATTAAATAAAATTTGTGTGACATAATAGAGATCAGCCGTAGGCCTCCCCAACCACAAATAAAGTCTCAACATTTGTGTGACAAAATGGAGATCAGCACGGAGGCCTCCCCAACCACACTAATCACCATCAAGAACGTGACATAATAGAGATTAGCCAGTAGGCCTCCCCAGCCACAAAGAATATTGACAACTCTGTGATATAATGGAGACTAGTCCATAGGCCTCCCTAACCACAAATAACACCATTGCCTAAACATCAGACAACTAGTAGCTACTAAATCCCTAAGTAGACTGGTTAACCTATCCAATGGGTACCCAACTAGTGGGCCACGTAACTCATTTGAAGTCCATTTATTGACTAATAACATTTTTATAATATTTAAGTTGCAAATATAGATAGTTGTAAATTTCACTACACATTTTATTTTTCAGCTAGTTTAGTATAGCCATATTTTGGCTCTGCCCGATAAAACCCCAAATTAATATTAAGTTCTATTATTACCAATATAGAAGGTTTAATATATTATAATTTATCAGAGCATTGTTTTTAGGAAATTAACACTTCCTATCTAGTGACATTTCTAGTTCAGGTAATGGTCAACTGGACAGTTATAGATCGTTGCGGCCAAGCTTTAACTAAGCTCTTTAGGTTCGTTTCACTTTATTTTCAAGTTCTATTTTCACAAGCTATTACATGCAGTCATAGAACTACTATGAATCATAATTTGGGCCATAATCTAGGCCAACATCTAGGCATTCATGCCATTATATGCAATCATAAACAATAGCCTTTAAGGGCATACAAATAAACATGGTTTTCATTTACAATTCATAGCCCTTATGGGCAAAGTTTCAAGCCACTTTTCATGTATCATTTCAGCCAAGCATAAGGTCATTTTTCAAGCCATTTTACATGCCATTTCTTACCTATATTACATGCCATTTTAAGGTATACATCTTACTTGATTTCTTTCCAAAATAATTTACTATTCATATTCACATAATCATGTATTAATACATATAACATTCTACACATGTCATCCCCTTTTTTCATGCCATTTCTAATTTCTGGCTTCCAGGTACCACTAGTCACAAGCCTTATCCTTACATTTTTCTAATGTTTACCACACATTCATCCTTTTATCTATAACTTAATCACATAACCATGCATACTTATACCTTCCCATGCCATTCAAAGTATCAAAGGCCTACCATATCTATCGGCCACCACTACTTCCCATATTACCATGCATTATTCAACCATACTTCATGCCAAATGAATTACTCATACATTATAGGTCTAAGGTATATGCAATTTCCAGCGTTGAATCTTACCTAAGACCACACTAAGCAAGCCACACACCTTCACATGCATATACAAGCTCTCGGCCACACTTACATTGCACACTAAACATGCATTCTTTCATGTCTTTACACACAGTGCCATAGACTACAATTTCACTAAGGAAACCCCATGCAAGCCAATTTAAACACTTCAACTATTCTTAAATTCAAAGAACAACTATTGGAATTTAAGGGGGCATAAAGTCAATGATGGAATTCACTTACCTCCTTCACTTGAAGATCAAATTGCCACTATTCTAAGGTTGCCAACATCAATTCCAACCCTATGGTGACATTCTCCTTAGCTCTTGAAGCCTTCTTTACCCTAATTCACCTCAAACCAAATCCATGCATGTCCCTATAGAAGTTAGGCATTACTAAGAAGCACTTCTAGCTAAGAAAAACTAAGAAAATCTAAAGGAGAAGCATTAAAAATGACCTTAGAAGCTTATTGGACTGCTTCTAACCCTAGGACTTTTCATGATTTTTATCTCCTTACTCGAATCTCCTTTTTTAGAAATTCAAATTCCCTCGAGTCGATGACATCCCAAGGAAAATTTAGGAAGAAGAATGATGAATTTTGGTGGAGGGATGAGGGAGATATGGCCAAAGGAAGTAGAAGATGGCATCAAGTTTTTTTAAGCAGCCTGAACCATGAAACTTTAAAGATTTCTTTCTCCCAATTGAGAGCTCCTTTCCCTCAAATTCTTTTTCCCACAGTTCACCAATAGGCTAACTTTAATTTAGCAACTAAAATCACAAAATTTGGGTGAAAGGTGTGAGAGATATGGCTATTCTTCCTTTCTATGGCATCACTGCCTGAACAACAATAGAGGAATTTCCTCTCTTTTGTTTTAAGTGGAATTTCCACTTGTCAAAGCCCATGGGCACTTGTCAAAGGCCTTAAGCCAACTGGCAAGTGTGAGAGAGGGCCTCATAGCTACTCGGGTAATCCTACAATGGCTCAATTTTTCCAAAAACTATGGAAATTAACTAAAACTCACACTAACCTCAAAAAATTACATCATTTGTTTTAAAATTCACATTTTAATCCCCTCTACCTACTCAAAATTTTTTGTGTCCAAATTCCATCGATAGGGTAGATTTTTAGACTGCGTTGATTTATGAGCCAACATAAAAAATTACAAGAATTGCAAATGACCTCAAAATCCAAAAATTCTTTCACTAATGGATTCATTGGAATTTTTAAGCTTTAGGGTCCACTATTTTCGAGTCCATCCGGGCACATCCTAGGTTAATCTTGGCCCGTGAAATTTTTATTACATCGAGGGATAGCTTACAGTTTGAAATAAATTATTGGTTTTGCTAAATTTTGAAATTTTGTTCTCTTCTTTAGATTAGAGCCCCTTAAAGTTTCATGACCAATGTTAATACCTCAATTTACGTGTAAGTGGCCCCGTACCCCTGGCACACTTCTTAGACCCAGTGGCAATATTCATAGAGCTTTAGAGCATGGGCATTACATTTCTTTCCCTCTTAAGAAAATTTCATCCTTGAAATTACCTGGAGTAATTAATGGAGGATACTGAGCCCTCATCAGCTCTTTTGACTCTTAGGTAACTTTCTTGGTATTTTGGTACCTCTATAACATTGTAACAGTGGTATGGACTCATTTCTTCAACTTTCTTATACCACGAGCCGTACTTTATACCGCTTCCCTTTCATAACTTAAATCTAGCTATATCTCAATATCTATCATTAGAACCACCTAAAATGGATCCAATCTATACCTTCTAAGCTTAGAAACATGGAAAACTTCAGATATCTGCTACAACTCGGGTGGTAGTAAGCCTATATGCTAGAGGACCGACCCTATCTATACTCTCATAGGGTGCAATGAACCTAGGACTCAATTTCCCTTTTTCCCCAGACCTCTACATCTTTCTCCCTAGAAAAGCCTCCAAAACAGTTTTTTCCAATTGAATATTCACTAGCTCTTTGCTTTAAGTCGACATATGATTTTGGTCTAATTACAACTGCTATCAGTCTTTTTCTAATTAGTTTCACCTTTTCTTCAGTCTCTTTAATCAAATCTACACTAGAGATTTTCTCTCTCTACGTTACTCTAATTCAAAGGAATACTGCATCGTCTACCATACAATGCCTCACATGGGTCTATTCCCAAACTAAACTAGTCACTACTATCATAGGCAATCTCTGCTAAGAACATATGTATATCTCAGGTAATCATAGGCTTACTAATACCATTTCACATCATTTTATTAGATATTTGTATCACCCACTCTGACTGTCCATCAAACTAGGGATGAAAAACTATATTGTAAGCTAGAACAGTGCCTAAAGTTGCTTACATCTTCTTCCAAAGTCAAGAAGTTAAATAAAGATCCTTGTCAAATAGGACAGTCCTCTTTAAGGATTTATCCTTCCTATCAAAATAACTTAAACTACTTTTGTCAATCTATTAATAATTATCCATGAAACACTTCATATATCTCTGGTCAAAAGTAAACTCATTACAAAATCCATGGTTAACTTTCTTGCTTTTCACTCTAACAATGCTATAGGATACAATAATCAAGAAAGAACCTATTGCTCAGCTTCCACTTGCTGGTGTGTCAACACTTGGCATCATATTCTACCACATCTCTTTTCACATCAAGTCATCAATAATAAAATTTTTAGTTCAAACTTTCTTCCTAGGGTGCATAAAATAAGGAGCTTCATATGTCTCCTTAAGCATCTATAACACCAAGTCCTTCGTATAAGATACGTATAACCTATTCTGATGATAAAACTACTTACTTCATATTAACTCAGACCTAGTGGCCTTCCCTTATTAAGTCTTGTCTACCAGCTGAGCTAACTATTTTCTTTCATTTGTTTTTCCTTCACTTAATGTCAAATATCTGGCCTTATCTATAACTCAACTATCATAGCATCTCCTAAAGTGTACTATAATTATAATTCATACTTTTTAGGGTTATCATAAATTTCATGTTCATTGTATCTACCATCATATTGGCTTTCCCTGGTTGGTAGTCAATCAAGCTACCACAATTCTTGATCATCTCCAACCAACTTTTCTATCTCAGGTTCAACTCTTCCTGAGTAAGGAGATATTTCATGCTTTTATAATCTTTGGATCTATGCAACACTTCTCTTCACATAAATAGTGCCTTCATATTTTCAACAAAAATACAATAGCAGATAGCCCCAAATCAAGGGTAAGATAATTCTTCTCAAGTGGTTTCAATTGTCTTGAAGCATAAGCTACTACCTTTTCATCCTGTATCAACACACATTCCATACCATTCAGTAAAATATCATTGTACACAAATAGAACCCTTACCCTTTTCAAATTGAATTAGGATAGGAATCTCTATCAGCATCTTCCTCAATATCTCATAATTGGCTTGACACTTATCATTTCAATCGAATTTTACACATTGTGCTAACCCATTGCGTTAAAGGAGTGGCAGTAATGGAATTCCTCTTACAAGTCCTTTATAGTCTCAACTAAGCCTAGAAAATTCCTCATCTCAGTTACATTCATAGGTGGTTTCCATTCCTAGCACTGCCTTTACCTGACTGGGATTATCTCTTATTCCTTTTGTAAGAACTATACAGCCCAGGAAAGAAACTTTACTCAGCCCAACTCATACTTACTAAGCTTGACACACAACTGTCTCTCTTTGAAGGTCTGTAATACAACTTTCAGGCACTATTCATAGTCTTTCTGGTCCTTAAAGTACCTTAGACTGCCATTTATAAACACCACCACTCATCTACAAAATATTGGGAGGTTCTATTCATTGAGTTCCATGAAACTATTAAGACATTGGTGTATCCCCAATGGCATCACTAAAACTCAGACTGCCCGTACCGATTCCAGGAATAGTTTTAGAAACATCAACTTCCTTTAAATTCTCAGCTGATATTATCTAAATCTCATATCAATTTTAAAAGATTGACCAACCCCTCTCAAATGATCAAGGTGATCATCCATCTGAACAGGAGATACTTATTCTTTATAATCACTCTATTTAACTACAAAATAATGTACAACCTGAGCAACCTATCTTTCTCTCTTAATAGATAGCGTAAGCACTTCCCAAAGGGTTATATTGGGTCTAATGAAACCCTTATCACACTTTTTTTTGTAGTTGTACTCTAAATTCTTTTATTTCAATAGATGCCATCTTATAATGAATAATAAGTACAGGAGCAATACCAGGACACATCTCAATATCAAATCCAATTCCCTCTGAGGTGATAAACTTAATAGCTCATTGGGAACACATTAGAAAACTTAATTTTAACTAAAATATGTGTCATATTAGAATTAAATCATTCAGATCATTACTATAGGCTAAATATGCCTCACCCTTTTTAAAGGAGTTGTTATATTTTAATAACTAGGATAAGATTGTCTAAAAAGTCCTTCTCACCATCCACTATCATTATTAGTCCTTGTATAGTCTGAGGTATCAAATTTTTATATTCACAATTAATTATAGATTGATACTTCATAAACTAATCAATCCTAGGATTACATTAATTTGTTGAAATGCAATTCAATCATATCAGCAACAATTTATGCCTCTGAATCACTAAAGGCATCTTCTATGCACCCTATTCACAATCACACACTTCTTTTTAAGGTTGCTAATTCTAATGTCTACATTAACATGCTCAGGCTCTATCTGCTTATTCTATTCTTGTGCAGTACATACATATAAGGGCATTAAATCTTGGTCTATCAAAGCCAAGACTATAACATTAGATAAGCAAAATACTATTTATACCATCTGGTGCTGTAGCCTCTTCTCTAGCTCTTGCAGCACACTGTCTAGTTGAAGCATAAGCCTCAATTCTAATAACTTGACTAGCACTAAACTACTCTCCTTTAGTCTACCTCTAACCCCTACTCTAGGGTGTAACATTAGGTATCTATGCCTAAGCACCCTCTACCTGACCCTAAGGACACTCTCTCTGTAGTGGTTTGTAACACCATAATAGAGACATTTTCCTCTCTTACCTTCTATGCACTACCCCTAGTGCTAACAAATGATCCATATGGGAGGTTTTCTCTGGTTACCCCCCAATATAAGGAGTACTATTGACCTGAGAAGGTAATTGAGGCCTACTAGTAGAAGCCTGCCCTGACGTCTGTGTTTGGATCTACCTCTACCCCTGTACTAGACTGTCTCATAGTGCATAGCCTCTTTCCCTAAAAGAGGTCTCTCCTTTTTGGTACCATTTCTTCCATGTCAAATGCAGCTAGTACTGATACTGCAAAATCTCTCTTCCAAACAAAAGTCATTACAATAAATTTCATTTTTCCAAATTGACCTTTGAGAACTAAAGTTCTCAAACCATTCTTCTAAATAAAAATTATTACAATAAAATACATTTTCTTAAATTAGCGTATGAGAACCTAAATTCTCAAAATAAGTAATTGTTTGATTTTATGTATTATTATTTTGATTCCAAACACCTATTTTTTTTTTTGTAAATGTATTTTGTAACTTCTTCTACATGAATATGTGA
>CANXYI012116821.1:0-10875 GCA_948208565.1 Hura crepitans
TGTGTGTGTGTGTGTGTGTGTGTGTGTGTGTATATGATGTATGGCCAAAAGGCTTAAGATGTGGTTTGATGACACTTAAGGCATCTAGAATAAATAAAGCATAATAATGTTGGGATTATGTAATTTAAAACATAGGATAAATGTATCTAATATAAAATATATGTAATTATGTGAAACCTAATTAAAGAATTTGTAAAGCCCATATAAATGTAGGCAACTTAGTTTTGATAGGTTGACTAATCAACTAGGGAGATTAGTAGCTGTTATGGATATTTCGGTACCTACCATGCAATTTAGCCCTAGTATATGGCTTTTGAGCCCCAAGTTATAGTCATTGGACTGCTGATATAACCTCTATAGTCCCTTTATATAGTTTTCAAACACCTGATATGACCTTTATTGTCCCTTTATATGGTCTTCCAACCCTTGATATGACCTCTATGGTCTGTGTATATGGTCTTTAAATCCCTGATATGAACTTTATGGTCCCTGCTATGACCTTTAGCTCCTATTCATGGCCTTTATGGCCTTAGATTTCTATACATCCCCTATATGGCCTTTGTGGCCCTAGGAGTTCTTATTATCTAGTATTAAGATCTTATCAATTGAGTACGGGCAATTAAAAGAACATGAGAATCTGTTTAAGGAAGAGTAAAGCTTGTTAACTTATGTAACAGGTTAAACCACACTTTATACTAATCATCGAAATATTGAGCATAATGTCTAAACATATTGTAACTTATGAATGGACATGTAAAGTAATATAAATTGTGATAAGGGTTAGTGTATATGTCAATATAAAATGAACAACATATGATGTAAATGAAGCTTAATTGATGCTTGAATAGTGTAATGTGTATAAGCAATAGTTTAGAAAAAACAATTAAGAAGGGATATACTTTATTTGAGTTAAATGCTAGTATGTGTTTTAATATCAGGAATCTCATATAAAATGAATTTACTTGCATTCTTAGGTGATGTTTAAATATTAGAAGGTTTAATAACAAGTATGTTAGGTTTTGTGACTTAATGTAATGACATATATCCATTTTATTTTGAGCATTGCAAATAATTTTAAAGAAACATATAATAAGGAGTATAAGATATAAATAAATGTTTTATATATGAGAAAAGGCAGTTAGTCTACTAGATGACATTACATGTATAATTAACATCGATTAATAATCTTAATGCAAGTGTATACTAATTGGAATTTTATACTATAATTAGAATATACCATGTAAGATATCTATTTGCTCTTATTATGCAAGCACATTCTTATCTTTTAATATTTAGTATAACTAACTAATGAATATAAAGGGATATTCTTACATGTGTTATGTGTATATATGATTAAGTTTTATGCTATTGGGTACACCACTAAGCTTTAAAGCTTGGCACTTTATTTTTGTTTTGCAATGCGTAAGTTCATAGAGTGTATGTACATATAAGCTACAATTTACAGGGGATGAGGACTATGGAAAAAGAGTTATTTTTTTTAGAGATATGTAATTTTATATGTCTGAGTTTGATATCAATTTTTATATGGCACTCATATGTGGAAAAAGGTAAGTATGTTTGCATGGATGGTTATCTTGAGATTATGCCGTTAATTATGTTGAGCTTGATCTTATGGTATAATTTTATATATGTGAATGATATGTGTTGAGATGATATTGATGTATATGTATGTATATTTAAGGGAATGATGTCGGTGATATGTTATGGTGGATGAGATATGGTAGTTAGATGTGTTGAGTTTGTAGAATTGTTCTTCTTTACAGGTTACTATATAGGATAGTGTCCCTAATCAGCTATTATTGTGACACCTCTTACCCAATCCAATCATCAGACCGGAATAAGCAGTGGCACATAAATTGATATCTAATCTACTCTTATATAAGATCCTTATACATTAAAACATTATTTTTTGAGATTGAAACATATTTTGTATGCACAAGATTATAAAAAACATAGATTTTCAATAGCCATTTTCCAAAGTATACTATTAGGGTCCTCATGCCAAAATTTTGACAGCATAATGGTTGTACCAAGCACTATCCTAAATAGTAACCTGTGTAAAAACAACACTTCTAAAATATCTTAGCACAACTTATCATCATTTAGATCCATCCGACCCTTCAACTAAACCAAGCATATTTAATCTCAACATTTATCAATTATACATAAGAAAGAGATATCATGAAAGTCATGCAGTACCAAATGTACTTATATAAACAAGTTATTATAACTTACTAGAGAGTTACAAAAACATTTACAATATATAGTAGGCCTAATCCCTCAATTACAAAAGAGTGTAACTTAAAGAGTATGTCATTGATTATACAAAACAAAAAAGCAAAATACCAAAAGAATCGTCTTTTGATCCTTTGCTAATATTGAGGCTTTGACTCTAATATAACTTTATTAACCTATGCATCACGAAATAAAATGATGCACTAAGTGAATGATTAGTGTTATTTTCAATTTAAATTAATCAAGTTCACATACATCATTCAATAACTTTATCTTTATAGAAATTAACGTCATTGATATAAATATTCACACCATACAATAATTATGCACCATGTTTATGCAACAATTCATTATAAGCTTAATGATCTTTCATGCATCCATATTGACCCCAACATCATTAATAATTTTAACATTAGCACATTTGTAAAATTCATTTTACATTGCATCATTCTTATATTCTTGTTAAAAATATCCATTTTATGCCTATACATAAAAGATAATAGACCAAAATTGGATAATAGGATAAATAGTGCCTAAAGGCCAAATATTGCCTAAAGGCTAAATGAGGTTACTCATTGGCCAAATATTGTGTGAAGACTAAATGTAATTGCTCGAAGGCCAAATATTGCTTAGAGGCCAAATGTTATTACCTAAGGGCTAAATATTGCTCGGAGGCCAAATGTTGTACCTGAGGGTACCCTAATAGCTGCTATATCTCTCTAGTTAACCGGTTAACCTATCTAATCTAAGTTGTCTGATCATATGGGGCATTACCATTATAATTTAAGTTTCACCTTCTTTAAGTATCTTATAAGGAGTTTTATAGCTCATTTCATAAACACGACTAACAATTAATTACAATGTCCCAATGGCTTATAAATCATCTTGTATTAATAGCAATTGTCATTATTGTAATGCACATACATAATCACCTTTATAAGAATAAAAAGCAACAATTCATGTTTTATATGTTATTATCATCTCATATAGCTTATAGATGCTAAACTAACACAATTATAAGCTCAATGCATTGTATGAATCATCTCAGCCATATTCAAGCCATAACACTATATATGCATTTTTCATACTATCTTGCTTACATAATGGACTCATACATGATTTACAAGTGCTAGAACACCATTACTCATCTTTATGGCCATAACCATGTTTTGCACACTTATGCGCCAAAATTAAATATATACTAGGCATATGGATATAAAATGCTCACTTGACAAAGGATTCATAAAAAGAACTTACCTTATAATATCATGTTTTATACATATAAACCATAGCATTTTTATTACTTGTATAAGCATTACAAGCACATATAACCCTTAAAGAGGTTTTGGCCATAACATACTTCCCAAGTTCGTCATGTATAAAACATTATTACATTATAGACCTTCATGCCATTAATCATGCCAAGGTCACAATTAACTATCACAACACATAATTAGGCATAAAACATACCTAAACATTTTACTCTTTATCATTACTATACATGTAAATCATATTTTTGCTTATATATGAAATTATGATACATGGCATCTCACTATCATCTACATTTCATTTTAACTCCATATTGTTAGACTTAGCCATCTAAAATTCCATACACACTCATTCTATTATCATTCATTATATTTATACACATAGCGTTTCATATGATCACATAACACAATTTTAGCTTGTTATTACCTTACAATACATTATCTAACCATATATCATTACATCACAATCTAAAGATAATCCATGAGCACTCAGTTAACACTCCTCACATCACATACTCACATCATGTATAAATCTCATCATAACCCATAATTTAGCATATTTACAAGACATATCACCTAACACATGCCATTACATACACTAATCATTTCCAAGCATCATCCAAGAGGCATTTGGCTATATCATTATAGCATCCCAAGGAATTTAATTCTTCAGCTAATGCATCATACAAGTCAATATAACATGAATTCCTGATTTATTTCACAATTAGTGTCAGAAATGCTCATTGCATCATAATCACATACACTTTATATGCCAAAATCATAATAAAATGCTTATGATAATTTGAATACACTTACAAATGGGTCAAAATACACCACCAAAGCTTGCTCAAGCTTCTCTTTCTCCTTAGTTATACTAGCTCTTTCTTTGTCTACACACGTTATAAGCATAACTTAGAAAATTTCACAATAAATCTAATATAACTCTAAACTATAATCTGACTATAAATATGTCTTTTTTAGCACCCATAAACCATTAGAATAATATTAAAACTCAAGAAAACTTACCCAATCAAAAATTGGTCACTATTCACACCATAGCTCATCCATGAAATTCTCTCATCCTTTTATTGATTTTCCACTTCAACAGTATCCTATTGATGAAAGCTTTACTTAAAGTCTTAGAAGTATGAAATTGATGGTCAGTTAGAGAATGAAAGAAAAGAAAAAGCTTAGAGATTCTCCACTAATGGTGTCGGTATATGGGAGAGAAAGATGGGGTAGTTGGCTAACCATTATTCCTAATTTGTCTCATTTTAAGTCACCAATTAACTATTGACTAGGTTAAATTATTCAAGGGTTAAGATCTCTCAAGGTTAAATCCAATGGTACTCCTTTTTAGTCCCTTTTCTCCTTCTTTTCTTTTAATTATTCAATCCTTAATTTAACCCTTAATTAACACTTCAAATGTCCTATAACCATCAAGACCCATTAACCTATAGAAACCCATGCTTAAAATTTGAGAAAACTAAAAATAAAAGTATACTTTAATCCATACCTAATTGTAATAAAAATACTTCTCGATATTTAAAAATTCCAATTCCAATACCCATTGACTATTAGAATACTTAAGTATCTAGTTATATCGATCTCAAAAATTTTTGAGCAAATATTGAATATTTTATGGTTTACCTATAACTAGATCACTATTCTCGTGACATTATGATAAAATATTAACTATCATATTTAAACAACTAAATGACTTTGTTTTCACTCCAAAATTTACCAAAAATTGTATTATGATTAATACTTATAATTAATGTGACTTGAGTCTCAAGAAATACAATTCACATCTAAAGAAGTACTATTTATAACATTAGGATTTTTAAGCATTACATTTCTTCCCATTTTAAAAGAAATTTCATCCTCAAAATTACATGGTTCAAATAGTTGCAAATACTACTCCTTTATTTAAGCCCCACTCTCCTAAGTTGCTTCTTTCATATTATGATGTCACCACAGTAGCTTCACTTATTTCATAGCTCTTTAACCTCTCAAGGTAGGATTCTCAATGGCACTTCTTCATATGACAAATCTGGCTGTATCTCTACTTCTTCCACTATTAGCATATGTGATAGATCCAATCTATATCTCCTAAGTATGGAGATATGAAAGACATCATGTATCTATGGTAGCTTAAGAGATAAGGCCAGTTGATAAGCCACTAGTCCCACATATTCAGTTATCTCATATGGACCAATGAATCGCGGACATAGCTTACCCTTCTTGCCAAATCTTAACACCTTTTTCCATAGAGATTCTTCAAGAAACACCTTGTCTCCCACTTTGTACTAAATGTCTTCCCCCTTTAGATTTGTATATGTGATACCCCTTACTCGATCCAACACTGGATCTGAATAAGAGATATCATGTTTCCATTTTATTATCTTCTTTGCCTATATTCCTTAATTCTTATTACCATACATACAAGAATACTTTAACTAATTAGTTATGACTCATGTTTCACCAAAAATTCAGCAATAAAATGGGTACTCAGGTTAAAGGTCAAAAATTTAGGCCTACAAATTAATATGTCTATAAAAGTTATTAGTCACAACTCATCATAATGGACCCTCTTAATCCCTCACTGTACCCACATTATCTTCACACAATCATTGCTTTCTTAAATTCAGGCATGCAATGTATAAATCTTACCTTCTTATTATGTCCATATTATAACCTCTATTAATATTTACAAGCCATTGTATAATAGGTACACCTAACTGGACTAGACACCTTAAGATACATGAGTGCCTCTATATACTATCAACTACAAAGGAAGCAAAAGTATACCCTATGAGAGGATTATCTATTACATTACTTGCTATAGCTATACTGTAAGTCTACTACCTATTGCCTACACATAAACAAACTAACATCTTGAGTATACACTCAGTGGTGAATTTAATGAAACATTCATTATACAAAATTCACATGCATCATGTATCATACGAGTATGAAATTTACATATAACTATCTTATCATTAATATCGATTACTAGTTACATATTTAACATACCTTGCTACCCTATTAAATCTAAGTTACCATGTTACAAGTTATAGTTAAATTAATTACTCATACTCTAACTTTACTTATGTCATATTACAGTTGCATGATAGTACTATGTTCATTTTACTTTTATGGACCATACTCAAAAGACAATGCTTTAAACACTAGATAATGGGATCTATACTTATGTAATGGCTCACATTATAGACCTTGATAGCTGCACCTATATATACCCATATAATATTAGGGATTAGTTTATAGGAACCTCCCAATACTAAAATGGTAGGGATTAATCCTAATGGACCTCCAAACAATAAGATAGTAGGGATCAACATGGATGGACCTACCAATATCCCAGCATTGGTGGATATGAGGGATCAACACTAACGGACCTCCCAATTTCCAAAATAATAAGAGTAACAAAGATCAGCCTATACAAACCTCTCAATAGCAAAAAATGTGTAAGGTTCAAATCTAAAACCTCGATAGCTATATCAGCCATACGATATAGTTAGTAATAATCCATATAAACCAAAGCTACTAGGAGTTGCTAACTCTTTAGTTGACCGATGAACCAATCTATTAGGTGGTCTAGCTAATATGAGCCAATCCTATTCTTCTTTTAAATCTATCATTTAATCATTACCATTTTATCCCTTTGTGATTCATTTAACAATACATAAGGTCATATATACACATTTTTCTTAACCATTCCTTTAGCCATCCAAAATATGTCTCACTAATGTTTTATTTCATTACTATCCTTATGCTAGTGACACATAATACATAACAATAATAGGTCTTACTTACCTTATTATAGTTTCATGCATTATTACACCTAAATGTGCCAAATAGTCAGGAAATTGACCCTTTTTCCTTATCACACCATTACATTTACAATGTATACATGTATTCCAATTATTGTTAATTTATTATGGCATTTACACTTACCTCACATATTCAAGCTTATACAAGTATTAACCTTACTTTAGCTCACACACACATATATATGTTTCCACCTCTATGTACATTATTTTACCATAATGTCTAAATGCACACACATACTAATTCACCTTAATTATTCATACTACTCACATTTAGAAGTAATTAACTCATTCATTATCACATTACATGCCATTGCTCACACATACACATATATGTATACTAAGCCACACCATAATCACACACATACATATTATTCTTCCACTCTTTCTTTATGCAATCATGCTCGCATGCATTATATAACGCTTGCATCTCGAGGCTTTAGGAAGAGTGCCATAAGGTTTAAGGAGTGCACTTAGGGGTGCTATGTCACTTAAACATGGATAGAGGTAATGGCATAGGCTGTAAAACTTTAAGGGGCTCTAAAATAATGAAAAAGGAAAAATAAAAAAAATTTAGTAGAACCAACAATTCATTTCGGGCTGTAAGCTATCTATTAGGCCAATAAAAATTTTTCAAGCTGAGACTAACTTAAGATGAGCCCAGACAGACTCAAAAGTAGTGGACCCTATTTCTAAAAAATCATACTAAGTCCAATGGTGAAAGAATTTTCAAAATCGAAGTTCATTTGCAAAATCTCATAATTTTTGCAGTTAGCATACAAATTAAGGTAGGTTGAAAATTAACTTATTGGTTGAATTTAGCCACAAAAATTGATGAACAAGTAGAAGGGATTAAAATAGAAATTTTAAAATAAATGATATAATTTTTAGAGGTCTGAGTGAATTTCTATGAATTTTCAAAGTTTTCCAAAAAATCAAGATGGCTCGAGAATTTTTGAGGCAATGTTGAGGTGTTAAGATAGGGCTCATAATGATGCCAAGTGGCTTGGCACACTTGCCAATTGGCAAGGAAGCCATGATAAGTGGATTTCCACTTGTCAAAAACCAAAACTCAATTTAGGAATTTTCCTCCCATTCTACCTAAATTGTCGTCACCACCTCATATGTATTTTAGCCACAACTTTCTTCTCCAATAGCCAAATAAAGTGATTCTAGTGCATAAAAATTCTTTCAGATGTTAGAGATCACTAGGAAAAAGAATTAGGCCAAAAGGAGCTATGGTTCGAGAGGAAAAAATTGAATAATGTGACTAGTTCTAAATAGTCCTAAACCATGACACCAAGGTTTGTCTGTAGCTGTATCTCCCTTATTTCTTAGACTTTTTCAATGATGCTTGATTTTAAATTATAGCTAAGAAACATGTTTTGTGTGTATGATGTATTGGTGGCCATTAGATGGCAAATGGTGGCTTACAGAGAGAAAATAAAGGCACCATAAAAGCTATAACTAGCTAGGCGGCTTGTGTTTGGATGGGATTGACACCTTTAAAGGCTTATGTAAGTGAATTTATAGCCCTTTCTTCATGGATTTTGGGTGCCTATGTTGTAGACTTAGTGATATAGTGTTCAAATGCTGAATTAATGAGTGAATTCTTCTTGTGTAGTGATGAACAGGTGACTAGTTAGCATATTAGGAAGAGTGTTTTGAGAAGCTTACTCAAAATAGCTTAATTTCCTTGCTATTTTTGGGTGGATATGAATGCTTGTGATGGTTGTACATGGGCTAGAATTTAATTTCAGTATTGTATAATATGTTAGAATAAAATTTATGGACATTCAAGTTGTAAAAAATTGGTGAATTATGTCTTTGAAGTTGGTACCGAGAGCCATTTGTAGTGTATTGTAGGATGTGACTAGTAACTTGTATTAATTTACTTGAAAATGAGTATGATTATGGCATGGCATGTGTTCTTGATTAAATTTTGATGTTAAGTGAAAAGGATATGGAATTTGAGTACATTTCCTTTTAGTACCCAAAAGTATGCATTAAGGACATGGTTTGTGAGATAGCTTATAAAGATGCTACTATATGCGTAATGTTGGTTATGATTTTGGCCTTTAATGATCATGAACTTCGAACGATGAACTTAGTATAACAAAGTACACCTAAAATATGCCTTGACTTGGCTAGAAAACCTTAGACCAAATAATGTATTTAAAGCTTTTGACTAAAAGGTCACTCAAAATAAGTTAATAAATAGAACTTTCCTTATACCTTTAAGAGGCTAGAATTGAATGACATTTTGGCCATAGATTTAGCCCAATAATAGTGGCATGGTGCCTAGAACTTTAGCCATGGAATTGGCCCAACTTTAGATGGCTTATTGCCTAAACTTTGGCTATGGACTTAGCCTAGATTTAATTGGCCTAGTGCGCAGTAAAGCATTAAGAAGAATAGTGAAAACTGTAATGAAATTGGACTTAGAATAGTCCCAGAAAACTAACTTCCAAAAATGGTCGAAATGACCTATAACTATCTAGTAGACCTCTACTTGAACCAAAAATATCACTGGAATAAAAAGTATTAAGTTTTAAGGTGGAAATGTACTAATAAATTATAATATAAGATACCATAAATTTTGGCAACAATGGACTTAAAAGTTATTTTTGAATTTTACCTAGTAAAGCTAAAAAGTGGCTATACTAGTTCGACTAAAATTTTAAAGTATAAGATAAAATTTTTATTTGTATGTTTTTCAGACTCAAATATTATAAAGATAATTTTAAATTATAAATAAAGTAAAATTGAGCTAGTTGGCCCATTGGTTAGACACCCACTGGATAGGTTGACCGGTCAACTTAGGGTTTTGCAGCTACTAGTTCATTAGTGGCTGGAGAGGTCTATAGACTGATCTCCATTATGTCATCTAGTTATTGATGGTGTTCATTGGTGGCTGGAGAGGTTTACAAACTGATCTCCATTATGTCACCTAGTTTTTAATTGATATTTATGGTTGGGGAGGCCTACGGGCTGATCTCCATTATGCCACTCAGTTATTTTTATTGTGGTTGAGGAGGCCTATGGGCTGATATCCATTATGCCACACAATTATTTTTATTGTGTTTGGGGAGGCTACGATTGATCTCTATTATGGCACACATGCCGGTGCAGCAGTGTAGGTCCAAAATGGGAACCACTGCACTAGTTATTATCCCTCTAGATCTAGTGTTTTAAAGTGTCATCTTTCTAGTCGAGCCAGAGAATTTAGTCAAATAAATTATTAGATAGAGTATGAACAGAAAGATAAAGTAAAATGGAACAGTATTTCCTCAGCTTTGATAAAATGCTAGTTAAAGGGCATTCTAGTCCTTTTGCACAGATGTGCCAGATTAGTTTAAATAATTAGTTAAGTAAATATACATATATAGCAGGCAAGAAGACTACTTCAAGACATATAGACACCTTAGAGAGATAAAGTCAGGAAAATATGAATAACTATTTCTAGAGAAGTAATAAAAACACAATGAAAGGGTATTTTG
>CANXYI012116911.1:0-10253 GCA_948208565.1 Hura crepitans
TTAAGTACATTCATAGGCTTAAAGCCACACATATTTAGGCCACTTCCAAGGCCAAACAATAGGCTCAAATGCCATCATACATAATCATAAACACTAGCCCTCAAAGGCATACAAATAAACATGGTTTCCATTTATAATTCATGGCCTTTATAGGCAAAGTTTCAAGCCACTTTTTATACATGATTGCTAATCTAGTTTTAAGTCATTTTCAACTTGTGTTTCATGTCATTAATTGAATAGATTTCATACCCTTTTTAAGGTATTCACTACCTATGTTTATGCCAACAATAATTTAATGAGTCATGCATTCAAGCTCAAGCTTAGTATACATAACATAGTTCACTCATTATCTCATTTTCCATGCCATATTCCATGAGTTAACTTTTGGGACAACTAGTCTAAGGCCTTATTCATGTATTCCTATAGTGTTCATTTTATAGTTATCCATTAATAAATAACATAATCACACTTACATATATGCCTTGATCATTTCATGCCATTCAAGTAGCCACAAGCCTATCATATGCCTCGGCCACCCCTAATTTTCCATACTCACACCCATATGCCATAGGCTACAATTTCATAAAAGAAAGCCCATGCAAGCCATTTTAAACTCTCTAACTATTCTTAAACTCAAAGAACAACTAGTGGAATTTAAGGGGCAAAAGTGAATGATGGAATTCACTTACCTTTTCACTTAAGGATGCAAGTTCCACCATGTTTAGGCTGCCCACCTTCATTTCCAACCCTCATGGTGACTTTTCCCTTGCTCTTTAAGCCTTTCCTTGCCTTAGTTTACCTCAAACCAAAGCCATAAATATCCCCACATAAGTTAGGCATCACTAGGAAGTGCTTCTAGCCAAGAAAAAACCAAAAAAAGCCAAAGGAGAAGCATGAAAACCCACCTTTTTTTCCTTATTGGACTATTTTTGACTATAGGACATTTGGTGATTTATTTCTCCTTATTGAGAGCTCTTTTTGCTGAAATTATTTTTCCCTCAATCTTTTAACATCCCAAAGAAAATTTAGAAACAAGAATGATGAATTTTGGTTAAGGGATGAGGGAGATATGGCTAGAAAAAGTGGGGGATGGCGTTCAGGTTTTTTTGGGCAGTCTAAACCACAAAGCTTTGGAGAATTCTTTCTCCCAACTGAAAACTCTTTTCCCTTTGATTCTTTTTTCCATAGTTCACCAATAGGCCAACTTGAATTTAGAAACTAGAATCATAAATTTTGGTGAAGAATTGAAGAAATTCTGGCCAGCTAAAAGAGGAACTAGTGTCAATATCTGCCTAGAAAAGGATAAAGAGTTTTGGCTTTTATTTAGTGGAAAAATCCACTTGTCAGCACACCTTACCACTTGTCACGGCCCTAGGCCAACTGGCAAGTGAATGGGTAGGGTCCACAGCCACCCGATCCATCCCAAAATGGCTCGATTTTTTGAAAAAATTTAGAAATTCATCAAAATTCACACAGACCTTAAAAAATTACACTGTTTATTTTAAAAATCATATTTGAATCCCCTCTACCTACTTGTAAATTTTTGTGGCCAAATTCCATCGATAAGGCAGTTTTTAGACTACCTTGATGTGCATGCCAAGCTTAAAAATTACAAGAATTTGCAAAGGACCTATGATTTCAAAAATTCTTTCACTTGTGAACTCAGTGCCATTTTTTAGCTTCAAGGTCCATTATTTTTGGGTCCATCTAGTTACATCCTAGGTGAATCCTGGCCTGAAAAATTTTTATTGCAACGAAGGGTAGCTTACAATCCGAAATGAATTATTGGTCTTGCTAAATTTTTAAATTTTGCTCTTTTCATCAGATTGAAGCCCCTCAAAGTTTCATGACTAGTGTCACTATCTTGATTTATGTGTAATTTGATCCAGCACCCTAGGCACACTTCTCAAACCCAATGGCACTATTCATGGAGCCTCAGAATATAAGCATTGCATTTCTTCCCCTCTTAAGAAAATTTCATCCTCAAAATTACCTAGAGTAAATAAATGAGGATACTGAGCTCTCATTTGCTCGTTTAACTCGCAGGTAATTTCATCTACATTTTAATACCTCTATAGCACTGTAATAGTGGTATGGACTCATTTCTCAACTCTCTCATTTTACGAGTCATACTCTATACCGATTCCTCTTTATAGCCTAAATTCAGCTACACCTTAATATCTATATTGGAATCACATATAATGGACTCAACCTATCACTCCTAAGTAATATAAATATATAAGCATTATGTATCAACTGTGGCTTAGGTGGTAGTACCACTATGTATGCTTGAGGTCTGGCCCTATCTATAATCTCATACGGTTCTATGAACTTGGGACTCTGTTTCCCCTTTTTCCTAGACCTCTGTACCTTTCTCCCTGAAGAACCCTCCAGAAATACTTTTTCCCCAATTGTATATTTAGTATCTCTTTATTTCAAACTAGCATATGGTTCCTATCTAACCATAACTACCTTTAACCTTTCCCTGAATAATGTCACCTTTTTCTTTAGCCTTCTTAATGTGATCTACACTGGAGATTTTCTCTCTCTAACTTCACTCCAACATGAAGGAGTCCTACATCATTAAACATATGATGCCTCATATGGGTCCATCCCTAACTAGACTGGTAATTATTATTATAAGCAACCTCTGTCAAGAACATGTTTTTATCCCAGTTACCTGTAAGCTCAATGGCACATCCCCGCAACATATCTTTAAATATTCATTTCAGCCTCTTTAACTATCCGTCATATGGAGAATGAAAAATTGTGCTATAAGCTAGCCTGGTGCCTAAAGATGCCTACAGCTTCTTCCAAATTTAAAAGTAAAACAAAGATCCCTGTCAAGAATAACAGTCACTAGTACATCATGAAATTTGACTATCTTATTACATATAGCCTAGCCAACCTCTCTAAGGACTAATCCACCATGATCAGGTAACTTGAACTGTCTTGTCAATCTGTCAATAGTAACCTGTATAACCTTACATTTACCTCTAGTAAAAGGGAAACCCATCACAAAACCCATACTTAACTTTTCTCTTTTCCACTCTAGTATTACTGTAGGATGCAACAATCTAGAGGGAACCTGATGCTCAGCTTCCACTTGTTGGCATGTCAACACTTAGCATTATATTCTGCCACATTTCTTTTCATATCAGGCTATCAATAATAAAATTTTCAATTCACACTTTCCTCCCAAGATGTATAGAACAAGAAACCTCATATGTCTCCTTTAAGTATTTAGAACCCTAGGTCCTCTATACAAGATATGCATGACCTATTCTGATGATACAACTACTCACTTTCTATCAACTCAGACTATATGGTCTTCCCCTCATGAGTCTTGTTTACCATTTGAGCTAACTATTCCTCTTCCACCTATTTCTCCTTAATTTACCATTGAAAATCTAGCTTTATCCATAACTCAGTCAAAGCAGCATCTCTGAGATGTACTACAACTATCATTCATACTTTTCAAGGTTATCATAAATTTTTAGTTCATAGCATCTGCCACCATATTGGCTTTCCCTGATGGGTAGTCAGTCAGGCAATAATAATCCTGAATTAGGTCCACTTAGCTTCTTTGTCTCAAATTTAGCTTCTCCTGAGTAAGGAGATATTTCAGGCTCCTATAATCTATATATAAGTAGCATCCCTCTTTATACAGATAATGCCTTCATATCTTCGAAACAAATTAATGGTAGTTAACTCCGAATGATGAGTAGAATAATTCCTTTTATGTAGCCTCAACTATCTTGAAGCATAAGCTACTATCTTTTCATCCTACATCAGCAAACATTCTAAACCTTTCAGTAAAGCATCACTGTACACTGTAAAGGCCTTACCCTATTCAAGTTGAATTAGGGTAGGAGTCTATGTCAGCATCTTCTTCAATTGCTTATAACTAGCTTGACCCTTATCATTCCAGTCAAATTTCACATTCTTGCTAACTATTCTGGTCAAAAGAGTGGCAGTAATAAAAACCCTCTTACAAGCCCTTTGTAATATCAACTAAGGCCAAAAAATTTCTCACCTTAGTTACCTTCTTGGGTGGTTCCCTTTTTAGTACTACCTTTCTTTTACTAAGGCCAATTCTAATTCCTTCTAATGACACCATATGGCCTAAAGAAGAAACTTCACTCAACCAAACTCACACTTGTTAAGCTTGGCATACGACTATCTTTCTCTTAGGGCTATAACACCACCCTCAGGTGCTATTCATACTCCTTATGGTCCCTAGAGTATGCCAGAATACCATCTATGAACACCACTATCATTTATCTGCATAAGATTTTAAAGGTTCTATTCATTAAGTTCTATAGAAGTTACTAGGATATTGGTGTATCCCAAAGGCATCAACAAGAATTCAAAATGCCCGCACCAGGTTCTAAAGGCAGTTTTAGAAACATCAGCTTCTTAAATTTTTAGCTGATAGTATCTAAATCTCATATCAATTTTAGAAAACATACTAGCCCTTCTCAAATGATTAAGGAGATCATTCATCCTAATAGAGGATGCTTATTCTTCATAATCACTTTGTTCAGCTACCTATAAAGTAATACATAACTTGAGCAACCTATCTTTCTTTCTTAATAGATAGCATAGACACTGCCTAAAGAGTAATATTGGGTCTAATAAAACCCTTATTACATAGCTCTTGCAATGGTACTCTCAGTTCTTTTATTTCAACAAATGCTATTTTATAAAAAAAATAATAAGTACTGGAGTAGCACCAAGATACACCTTAATATCAAATCCTACTCCCTCTAAGATGGTAAGCCTAGTAGCTCATCAGGGAATATATTAGAAAACTTAGGTAAAACTAGAATATAAGCCAGATCAGAATTAAAACATTCAGATCAATAGCATAAGCTAAACATGACTCACTCCTTCTAAAAGAGTTATATTTTAATAACAAAGATAAAATTGTCTAAAAGGTTTTTCTCACCTCCCACTATCACTATCAGTCCTTGTATAGTCTGGAGGGTTAACTTTCTTTATTTACAATTAGTCATGGCCTGATATTTAGTAAGCTAATCCATCCTATGATTATATCAATTCATTGAAAGGCAATTCAATCAAATCAGCAACTATCTATGCCCTTGAATCACCAGAGGGCATCTTTTATGCACCTTGTTCACAATCACACATTGCCTATAGGGTTGCTAACTTTAATGTCTGCATCAACATGCTCAAGCTCTATCTACCTATTATGTGCTTGTGTACTATATACATGAGGGAATTAAATCAAGGTTTACCAAAGCCAACACTGAAACATTAGATAAATAAAAACTCATGATAACATCTGGTGTTGTAGTATCTTTACTCGCTCTTATTGAACACTGCTTGGCTGAAGCTTAAGGCTTAATTCTAGTACCCTAACTAGCATTAGAATGTTCTCCTTTAGTTTGCCTTTAACCCCTGCTCTGGGGTACAACATTAAATGTCTGTGTCTAGTCACCCTCTATATGTCTCAAATGACGCTCTCTCTGTAGTGGTCTCTAACACCATAATGGAGACATTCTCCTCACTTGCCTTCTTTACACTACACCCAGTGCCTCTTCTAACAAGTGACACACATAGGAGGTCCACTCCTATTACCCCTTGTACAAGGAGTACTATCAACCTGGGAAGGCAATCCAGGTCTACCAGTGAAAGCCTGCCTCGAGGTCTATGTTTGCCTCTGCCCCTAGAACCCTCTCTAATGCTGGGACCTAGGCTAAGACTATTCTTGTAATTGGCCCTCTCTCCTTATCTTACCATCCTACCCCTGCACTAAACTATCCCACAGTGCATTGCCTCTTCCTCTAAAAGAGGTCTCTCCTTCTTAGTACCATTTCCTCCATGTCACACATAGCTAATACTAGTACTACAAAATCTCTCTTTTTGAAGAGTTAGCTGTTTGTATCTTTAACCCTATATTTAGTCCTATTAAGAATCTCTTACATTCTATATATAACATTAAAAATAATCTCCTTAGTATACTTTAGGAATCTGATAAGATCCTTTTAAGTATTACTTCCTGCTGTACCACGACAGGGATTACTCCTACCTACTGTTAACCAATCACTCGTGACTCTGGCTGCTATACAGCATTAATAGTTTTAGGTGTTGATACACAACCCACTCCCTGTATAGCTATAGTTATAAAACCAATTGGTTCCTTGGCCCCTCCTTCAGGTAACTTGACCAATCATTCTTGTATTACAAAAGATTTTTCCTTCTCAGCCTTGGGTAGTGTAACAGTTCGAAGGAATTTGAAACATAGACATTTGCACTCATGTACCTAGCCTAGGAACATTAACCTATGCTTTGACACCACAAAATGTGACACCCCTTACTAGATTGCCAAAGAAACCCGTTAAGCTGTGCACTTCCCGCTAGGTGACCCATCCTAAAATTTATCCCATGCTTATTCATTTAACTTTTACTTATACTGCAATAGGCAACTCTTTCAGATTCCAAATTTTAATCTAGTCAATCCTATGATCCATTTAAGTTCATATTGTTATGTTTACAATATTATAGAAAGAAATTTAACACAATAAGTATTACTTAAAAATCTAGCAGCACAACGGCTGCCCAAGTTACTATCCCAAAATGAAATTCCTACCTATAAGCACTTTTATATCTTATATCACATCTCTTGAACCCTTCTAGTCCCCTAAATATCATTTTATCAATATCATCTAACACACAAATATCATAGGCCTTAGACCATAATAAAAATATATAGAGCCTTAAGCTCACAAGTAACATACAGATCACATAAACATAAAAGAAACCATCACATGATTAATTATAGCATCGTCTATTATAGACAAATACTACTCAGTTCCCCTTATATACATCACACCCATATTCCTCACCTAACTACATAGAGCCCAAAACCATGCATCTATACATGATTAGTCTTCTTAAGAATGTCCTCTGAACTCCACTACATGATTTATGAGGTGATGTCTTTGATCTTAGTACCTGCACACCGAAATAGGTATGCTGAGTACAAAAATACTCAATGGTAAATTCAGTCATTAAAAACATGTCCAATATACTTTCCATGCATAAAATCTCTATTCTTATCTTATACTGATCTCCCAGTTCAATTAGAGAAACTAGCATGCAAAATTACTATTTTACCCCTAGGGTATTTCTATCTGTAATTATCCAATTAATTAGCACAAGCTATATAATCTATATGTTTAGTCATTATCAATGATTTAATGCACAAACTATACCATTTTAAGTCTTTATTCACTATCAGTGGAAAAATTACTAAAATGCCCTTACGTCATTTTCACAGTCACATATGGATTTATTAATCTTATTTAATTAATTTAACTGGCCTAACTTAGGAGACATCCTTGATAGACACTAGATCTAGGGAGAAAATAATGGGTCCAGTGGTCCCTATTCTAGACCTATGCTACTGCACCAGCTCAATTGAATTTTCGCACCCAAGGTGCAAATAACAAGGGGTTGTCTGCCTTTCAGACTGGTCTATCTAATAAACTAGTGCAGTGGTCCACAAGGACCTATGCCACTACATCAGCAATATCAAATCTGGTATCAAATGGCAAGAGTAGAAAGTTGTCTATCTAATAGACTAATATAGTG
This sequence comes from Hura crepitans, assembly GCA_948208565.1. Classification (NCBI taxonomy): domain Eukaryota; kingdom Viridiplantae; phylum Streptophyta; class Magnoliopsida; order Malpighiales; family Euphorbiaceae; genus Hura; species Hura crepitans. The sequence goes on from CANXYI012116911.1 coordinate 7,621, forward strand.
GCCTCAGTAGGGACCTACACCACTATACCAGCCCTATCTGAAAAGTAGATAGTGTAGCAGTTGCTAAGGACCCCTAAGTTGACTGATCAACCCATCTAATGGGTGTCTAACTAGTGGGCCATTTAATCTCAATCAGTGTCCATTTCCTTACTGATTAACTTTTTATAATGTTACAATCTTAAAAATAGACAGTTATAATTTTTATAGCACAGTCAAAAATTGGCCCGATTTGGTATGGCATAAACAAGCTATGCCAGGTAAAAATATCAAAAACTATTATTGAAGATTCAAAAGCAATTAATTATGATATATTATACTAAATTTAATTCCATAATTGCTTTACAAATTTATGCCATCTACTATCCCAGGGATTTATTGATTCAAGTAATAGTTATCTAGGATAGTTATAGGTCATTGCAGCTAAACTCTAACTAGGCTTTTTAGGTCCGTTTTACCTTATTTTTCAATGTAATTTTCAACACTAGTTACATCAAGTCCATAGGCCCTAAGCCAACAAATTCTCAGCCATTCACAAGGCTAAACCATGGGCTTAAATGCCCTTATATACAATCATATATAATAGCCCTTAAAGGCATACAAATAAACATGGTTTTCATTTACAATCCATAGCCCTTATAGGCAAAGTTACAAGCCACCTTTTATACATGATTGCTAATCTTGTTTTAAGTCATTTTCAACTTGTGTTTCGTGTCATTACTTGAAGAGATTTCATGCCCTTTTTAAGGTATTCACTACCTATGTTTATGCCGACAATAATTTAGTGATTCATGCATTCAAGCTCAAGCTTAGTATACATAACATAGTTCACTCATCATCTCATTTTCCATGCCATATTCCATGAGTTAACTTTTGAGTACAACTAGTCTAAGGCCATAATCATGCATTCCTATAGTGTTCATTTTATAGTTATCCATTAATCAATAACATAGTCACACTTACATACATGCCTTGATCATTTCATGCCATTCAAGTAGCCACAAGCCTATCATATGCCTCGGCTACCCCTAATTTTCCATACTTACACCCATATAAAATATACTAAAATTTCACAAAGGAAAGTCCATACAAGCTAATTTAAACACTCTAACTATTCTTAAACTTAAAGAACAACTAGTAGAATTTAAGGGGCATGAAGTGAATGATGGAATTCACTTACCTTTTCACTTAAGGATGAAGTTTCACCATGTTTAGGCTGCCCACCTTTATTTCTAACCCTCATGGTGACTTCTCCCTTGCTCTTCAAACCTTTCCTTACCCTAATTTACCTCAAACTAAAACCATACATGTCCCTACAGAAGTTAGGCACCACTAAGAAGTGCTTCCAACCAAGAAAAAACCAAGAAAATCCAAAAGAGAAGTATGAAATCTCTCCTTTCTCCCTTGTTAGATTGCTTCTAACCCTTGGACTTTTGGTGATTTATTTCTCCCTATTGAGAGATCCTTTTGCTGCAATTCTTTTTCCCTCAATCTCCTAACATTCCAAAAAAATTTAGCAATAAGAATGACAAATTTTGGTTAAGGGGTTAGGGAGATATGGCTAGAGAAAGTGGGGGATGGCATTTAGGTTTTTCTAGGCAGTCTGAACCATGAAACTTTGGAGAATTATTTCTCCCAACTAAGAGCTCATTTCCCTCTGATTCTTTTTTCCACAATTCACCAACAGGCCAACTTGAATTTAGAAACTAGAATCATGAATTTTGGTGAAGAACTGAAGAAATTGTAACCAACTAAAAGATAGCTGGTGTCAATTTTTGCCCAAAAAAGGAGAAAGAGTTTTGGCTTTTATTTAGTGGAAAAATCCACTTGTCAACATACCTTGCCACTTGTCAAGGCACTAAGCCAACTGGCAAGTGCATGGTGGGGTTCACAGCCACCTAATCCCTCCCAAAAAAACTCAATTTTTTAGGAAAGTTTAGAAATTCACCAAAATTCACATAAACCTTGAAAAATTACACCATTTATTTTAAAATTCATATTTTAATCCCTTTACCTACTCGTAAATTTTTGTGGCCAAATTCCATCGATAGGGCAGTTTTCAAACTACCTCAATTTGCATGCCAAGCTTAAAAATTATAAGAATTTGCAAACGACTCCTGATTTCAAAAATTCTTTCACCAGTGAACTTGTGTAATTCTTAAGCTTTAGGGTCCACTATTTTTAGGTCCGTCTGGGCACATCTTGGGTCAATCCCGATTGAAAAATTTTTATTACACCAAGGGATAGCTTACAATATGAAATGAATTATTAGTTCTGCTAAATTTTTAAATTTTGCTCTTTTCATCAGATTGAAGCACCTTAAAGTTTCATGATCAGTGTCACTATCTCAGTTTACATGCAAATGACTTGGTACCCCGAGCACACTTCCCAGACTTATTAGCATTCATAGAGCCTTAGAACATAGGCATTATAGTAAATGTGTTAATAATTTGGTGTAAGAAATGGTATGGAAATGGCATGAAAGAAAAGGGCATAAATTGGCCTATAAGTGACATAAAATGGATTGAAAAGTGGTACGTAATTTGAGCACTTGGTGTAATTGGTTTTGATGACAATTTGAGATCAATGTTGTAGACATATTGTGATAAATAGTTTGAGATTGTATGTGGCTTACA
>CANXYI012116968.1:0-16588 GCA_948208565.1 Hura crepitans
TAAAAAGCACCACTCCTTAAATCAAAATAGTAATTGATGGCTTGATTAAGCTTCTCCAACTAAATGAATATTAACCAAGTTTGGAAGAAAGGTTTATTTTTGGGGTTTTACATTTTTAAACAGAGTAATGAGATCCCAACAGAGGATATAATATTTTTAATTTAGATAATTAAAGCTTGTATGATTTATTTTGGATTTTTGATGAATTTTTCCTATTATGTTTCTATAGAAGGATGGGAGAACAAAAATCAAGGGGAAGAAAAGATTAATTAAAGCTTGAGTGGTTGTTTTGAGATTATTGGTATATGCATCCAATTATTATATGCTTTAAACTATGTGTGTGTCTAATTACTATATGTATATGCTTGATATGTGTAATAAATTATGTAATTAATGACAAATGGAAATGCATACAGAATGATGATTAATTATATGTCAAATGAAATTAAGTAAAGTTTGTATTAATAACCAAATGATAAGTGTGGTATGTGTTATATGTTTGGCCAAATGAGGTAATATATAGTCGTTAGGGTTATGTTAAGTGTAATTTAATGGTAAAATTAATATATACAATAGCCTTAATGGCAAAAGGTATGTCATAATATCTTGAATTATGTTATGTATGCATAAGGTGAGAAATGAGGTGTATAAAGTGTGATTACTCATATGAATTAGAACGTGTATCTTGCATGTTTTTGTCTTATGATTAAAACTATTCCTTTTTCACCCTTGTATAATCCTTAAAAACAGAGGTAGCGATTTAAGCTCATTAACATCCAATGGTCCTCAACTTCATTCCCCTTTTTCATCTTTCTTTGAAAAATCCTTTTTCCACTTTTAAGCCTTAAATAAATCTCTTATGGTCCCATAAAATTACTTAAATCAATACCTAAGAGGCCAAAATAACTCATACTCAATCCCATAAAATTACTTAAATTAATACCTAAGAGGCCAAAATAACTCATAATCAAAAACCACAAAAAAGACAAATTAAACTGATACTTTTAACTCTCCTTGATTTTTGGAAAATGTCTCTTAATATTCAAAAATTCTGATTCCAATCCCAATGTACTATTTGGATATATTTGAGTATCAAGTTGTGATATTCTTAGGGTAATTTAAGTAAAAACAAAATATTTTATTGTTCAACTTTAACTCTATTATAATTCACAAAACAATCTCATAAAAACCTTCTATTTTAATCATCTTAATGACTTCATTTTTAATTCAAAATTTGCCCAAAATTATGCTATAAATATTAATTCCATTTAGTCACATTAGTATAACTTGGGTATTAAAAAACACTATTCACATCTAGGGAAGTACTATTAATTACCCCAGGATTATCAAGCATTTTAATAGGAATTGAAGAAGAAAAACAAAAATGAATTAAAAAAATGAATTTTTAAAAGATTTTAAGTGGGCTTTATTTTGGGCCATTAGATCTAAGTGGAAATGATCTTGGCCATTAGATTTGGGGTATAAAAATAGCAATTTAGACAAAAAAAAAGACCCAATATAACATCTTCTTTTCTTTTCTTCTTCTTCTTCTTTTCACGACAAGGCTATTAGAGCTTTCAAGCTCAATTTTATGCCTTTTTTCTCACTAAAAAGTACAACTCCTTCGATCAAAATAGTAATTTGTGGCTTGATTAAGGTTCTCCAAGTGTCAATTTACAAGAATGAAGTCTAAATTGAGGGAATTTTGGACTTGAAGCTTATGAGTGAATAGTAACTTGAATTTGGAGAAGTGCTTATTTTTTAGGTTTTACATTTTTTGGATGTAACGTAAGGTTCCAATTAAATGTTTGTAAAGATAATTTGAGATTAGGTTAAGTTTATGACTTTATATATCTTTTTAAATGTTATAAAATGGATATTAACCAAGTTTGGAAGAAAGGTTTATTTTAGGGTTTTATATTTTTAAAAAGAGTAATGAGATCCCAATAGAAGGTGTAATAAGGTTAATTTAGAAAATTAAAGTTTATAAAATTTATTTTGGATTTTTGATGAATGTTTCCTATTGTGTTTTTATAGAAGGAAAAGAGAAACATAAATAAAGGGGAAGAAAAGATTAAATAAAGCTTGAGTGGATGTTTTGAGATAATTGGTATATACATCCAATTATTATGTGCTTTAAAGTATGTGTGTGTCTAACTAGTGTATGTATATGCTAGATATGTGTAATAAATGATGTAATTACTGATGAATGCAAGTGCATACAAAATGATGATTAATTTTATGTCAAATAAAATTAAGTAAAGTATGTATTAATAACAAAATGATAAGTGTGGTGTGTGTTATATGTTTGCCCGAATGAGGTAATATATTATCGTTAGGGTTATGTTAAGTGTAATTTAATGATAAAATGAAGTAATATATACAATAGCCTTAGTGGTAAAAGGTATGTCATAATATCTTGAATTATGTTATATGTGTATAAGGTGAGAAATGAGGTGTATGAAGTGTGATTGCTCATATGCATTAAAATGCATGTCTTAAATGTGTAAATTGATGAAAGGAATCAATATGTATATATATGAGACTAGGGCTGAATAATGTATGATGTAGTGCCTTAAGCTTTTATTGGGTGTAATAATATATAAATATGTAATAAGTATGTTGAAGCATGTAATTGAAGTATAAATTACATAAGAGGTGAAAATAAGCTAATATTATTATTCAAGTTGACTAAAACTTTAAAAGTGAGTAAATTAGGAATATATTTATGCATTTGGTGTTCTCCATAACTCAAATACAAATGGCATAAGTATAAACGATTATAAAAACAAATCATGTGTAATGATAAGTATAAAATGAGATATTGATTTGTGTATGTATATGCTTAAATAAAATGTATGTCATAATGTGACAAGTGGATGTTAAAAGCTATAATGGTTTTGAGATGCATGCTATATGGTTGAATGGCATACTTCTAGCATATAGAAACTTTCTACTAATGAGGCATGGCCAAATGCCTAATGTTGTGATGTATGGATACTTAATATATTCATCAAAAAAGAAGCATGCTATTATTATGTTAAATAAAATTAAAGACTTGAAATATTTGTATTTTTTTATGTTATTTGCTAATGATGTATATGATGTATGAATAAATCTATTAAATGTAAGTATATTATGGTAAAATGATGGTTTTTATCCTTGGTCATTTGTTGGCAAAGTGATTTTTAAAATGGATGAGAACAATGTTATGTATACGAAACCTAATAAAGGAATAGTTATAGCCCATATAAATGTGAACATCTTAGTTTGGATAGGTTGGTTAATCAATTATAGAGTTTAGTAGCTGCTAGGGTACCTTGATACCTTACAATCAGACCTTTAGGTCTAATGAGACCTTCATGGTTCGAATGAGACCTTTGTGGTTTGATGATGTCTCTATGGCTCATTTTTCCCATTATCTAATATCGAGATCTTTTCTATTGATTATGGGCAAACATAAGGATAACTTAACAAATGATAATCAAGAAACTGTAATTAACTGAAAGGATGTGATTTTTATTATACATGTGATGTTGTATCATGAATTGTATGTGTTATTATTTTTTGATTGTATATTTAATCCTTTATGCTACTATGTCATGAACATGCTATGAAAACTATCATGAATATAATTTAAATTGATTAAAGTGAATGTGTGTATTAATGTGATCTAGTAAATGACATATGTATAGTTAATCAAATATCTAGAAGAATGCATAAATTTGGAATGCTATATGAATTAGCTCAAGTTGTTATGTGACTATGTGTATATGTTTATGCCTAAAGGATCTAAAATGTGTAAACATATGCCATGATCCCATAAGATATATGTAGAAGAATATTGTTTATAACAATCAATTGATATAATGTGTTACATATCATAACATTTATATGTTAAACTTGGTGAGTATGATGAAAATGCATGAGTAGAGTTAAGCACAAAATCAATTATGTTAGTAATATGTTTCAGCAGTGAATCACATATAAGTAATAATTGGAAAATAATTAAAAAGGGATGTATTACCAATAATGATTTTATGATGTTGTGAGAGATTGTTGGTTTGTCTAATGAAATAATGAAATGTTACATCTAAATTCTACTTTAAGATAATACATTATATTTTATTTGAGTCAAATGCTTAGTATGTATTCTAAATATGAGAAATCACATCTAAAATGAAAATACGTGCATTCTTAGGTAATGTTTAAATATTAAAAGGTTAGGTAACATGCGTGCTAGGCTTTATGACTTAACTTAAGGGTATATGCCTGTTTTTGTTTTCGGGTTTTGTAAATGCTCTTAAAGATAATGAGATACATACGTACATACATACATACATACATACATATATACATACATACATATATACATACATATATATATATATATATATATGTATATATATATATATATAAACTAATTAACGAGCCATAAAATGGGTGAAAAATATTTAATAGAGAGTATAAGATATACAAAAAGGCTTTAAATATGAGAAATGCTATAACTATGTTAAATGACATTACATGCATGATTAACATCCATTGATAGGCTAAATGCATATGGCTATTAATTGGGGTTTTATATAATACTTAGAGTACACCATGTATATGTAGTTGTACTTATTATGAAAGCATGTTCTTATCATTTAATATCCGATATAACTGACTGTTGAAGAATAATAGATTGTCCTTATATGGGATGCTAGTGCATATAATTAAGCTATATGTTATTAGATACACTACTAAGTTGCAAAGGTTAGTGCATTGTGTTTCTTTTGTGATGCATAAGTTCATATGGGTATATGTAGATAAAAGCTATAAGTTACAATGGATGAGGACTATGGAAGAAAAGTTATTTTCGAGAATATGTATATTTATATGTTTTGAGTTTAATATTAGAATTCTATGGCACTCATATGTAAATATAGAGAAATGGTCTGTATCTATAAGTTTATCAGTATATGTTTGTCTGGATGGATTTCTAGATATCATCCCATTTATTATGCTGGGTTTGATTGTGAGAACCCTTTCCCAATTCGATTGTTGGTCAATCGCTGAGCTCAACTAAGAAGTGCGCACACAAATGCATTATTTGAACTCAACAATCTTTAATACTTAAATCATTTATTTAAAACATCTTTATAAATTGTTATCTTTAGAAACTATGGATTATCAAAAACTTTACAAAATGTAGTCATAATTCACTTTTGAGGATCCTAATGTTGAAAATCTGGCAACATAACGGCTATACCAGGGCATTATCCGAAAAATGAATAGTAACCTATATATTAAAATAACACTTCTATAATCAATTTCAATCATTCCCCAACATCTATGATCCTCTGATCACTCTAACATCATACATCAACATAAACATCAATCTTAACTTCAAGAAGAGATATCATAAAATAAAAACAGTTTAAACTGACATCAAAACAAATTATAGACCATAAAATCCAAAACGATTACAATAATATACAATATATGGCCATCTTTTAGAAAATACATTATATGGGTACTTAACCTTATACATCAAATAATTCTAGGTATTTAAACCAAAATTATACCAAAAGAAGTAGTCTTTTTTTTTTTTATAATCATATAGTCTTAGGGCTTGTACTTAAACTATCTTTATACCTATGCATCGCAAAATAAATGATGCATTAAGCAATAACTTAGTGGTGTAATTGAATTAACCTATGCATTAAGGCCTTTCAATCAACATACAAAATTACATGAACATAATCATTCATAATATCACATTATATGCCTTACCAGCTATAGCATGCATTAATGTATTAACATAACATAAATCTGGCATCATAACTTATCATAATTCATGCATTATACATAAGGCCATATCTCAACCATATGATAATGTATTATGTGAATAAAACCCATTAAACTTGTTTATTATGGCCATTTTAAAGGAAAATGAATATCCTATGGATAACAAGATCATAGAGTGTAGTGGCCTACATTATGGACCTTATAGCTACTACACAAGCATGAGTGTGAAGTGGCCTTGCGAGACTTTAAGGGCTATTAAACTAGCATAGTATATTTGCAATGGCCCTAATAAACCTTGATGGTGGCTGCACCCACATAGATCAAAAGAAAAAAATATAAGCTCATGGGTAAGACATTTAGAAGATCTGTGCACTAAATATAACAAGGCACTAAGGTATGCTAGCAATTACTATAAAATTCCTTAGTTAACTGGTCAACCTATCCCTACTAGGTTATTTCTCATATGGGCCATCAAAAGTTTATATTTAGTTACACTGCCTTAATTTAAGCTTAACATTGCTTTAATTGCTCTAGTTTAGCAAATAAATGACTAAACTAGGAAATATGTCATAAACCTCATTTTATTGATTGAGCATATTATAACATCCAATTAACCACTTTTTGAAGCCATATATCAACACACATACATCACATATATGTAAAATTATATTTCCACTTATAAGTGCCATTTGTTTTCCTTATGTCATTGCTTTACCATATTCATTCACATTATAACATAAGTTTATTCAAGATGCATTATGCTCAAATATCATCATAAAATGCATCATGGCATTACATCACAGTATAATACCTCATATAGACACATAACTTGTCTCAAACATATTATGGCCACATACATGGCCATTCAACCATAACACCTTGTATATTCTTGATGTCCATCATAATCACATTGCAAATGCCTTTTTTTATATAGTGAATGCCTTAGTTACAAGCATACTAAACATTCATCTACTTAACATACATATGTTTCCTATGCATTGTCTCACTTTAGGCACCATTTTTATAATGTCCATACACATTAGCATTTTTATATTCAAGCATTTCCCTTTTTTAGGCATAAATTCAAGGTTATACTTCCATATGCATGTCATTAGGCAATTTTGGCAATGCATCATAAATGCTTATACATGTATTCATCCATCACTTACATCTTATATCACATTCTTAAGCATAATTATCTTCATTTTCTCATACATCAACCTTATGTACCTAATGCCAATCATACATACTCATAGGGACCTGAATAGAAAATTCGGCCACCATGTTGCATACCTTTACTATATCATCTTAACATGGCAAATGCATACTCATTAGTTTATTCATGTAATTACATCTATATATGTGCATACCACATAACTAGCATGCATGCTTAGAATATAGGTGCATTTACATGCATTATGAACATAACATATTGCATATCTCATCTCATCTTAACTCATTCATGTGTATCATATATAAGTATATAACATCCTTATCATGCATTTTTAAGACATACCCACCCATGCATGCCTTTTTAATTGAACTAGCCATACATGCATCATCAAAGCATTTGGTCATTTTAACCTAATAATTTAGATTAACATACATCTAATATATCATACATCATAGTTTTATGCTCTAACATACATAATACATCATTTAATATAAATGCTCATAACATATATCACACATATACAATATGGACATAATGTCCTCACTCACTTCCTCATTTATTCCTAGCAATTAAAATGCTCTATCATTTATCTAACATGTGTGTAAACATGTTTTAATCTAATTACATGTATAATTAACCATATACACATAATTGTCCACCATTTTATATTATAAGACACATATTTGCATTATTACCATAATATAACTTCTACATCATTTTCATACATTTAAATCATTTTAAATGAATCATCATGCATCTCATTTAACATTGAACACATTTAAAGCCATTAATTCATAAAAAAAGAGCAGTTTACACATAATTACTCATATTGACATATTATATACATTTAGGGCATATATCAAATAAGCATAATTTAACATGATTACATATACTAAGAGGACTGTAATACACTCTTGAGGACTGCCTACACTTTACCTTTCACTCTGTCTTACAATTTCTTAGTTTTCTCAATAGCCTATAATAGATTGATGCATAAAAATTCATAATAAATCACACAAACATTAAAAATTTAAAATGAGCACATATAATAATTCTTGAGCACCTAAGGAGCATAGGAAAAATATTGGTATTCGATAAATCTTACCCAAATTAAAAGTGGTCACTATTTGCTGAGCTTAAAAATTGAGCAATTCCTCTAATTTTCTTCGAATTTGTTACTTGAAATACGATTTAGAGGTTATAAAGGCTTATATCTCATGATCAAAATGTGTAAATCGAGTGTAATTCAAAGGAAGAAGAATCAATAATAGAGGATACCCTCAATTGTTACTGTCAACTTCAATAATAGGGAGAGGAGAGGAAGTTGTTTGATGTTTAACCAAAAATAATAAAATGTAATACTTTCTAAAAAAAACATTTTATTTTTCAATTTTCTCTTGTATTTCCTCTTATTTTCCTTCCATTTTAACCTTAATTTAATCTCAATTAAACATGCAAAAATTTAATTAATTTAGTCCTTACAAACCTCTAAAACTTAGAGCTCAAAAGATGAGAAAAATCGAATAAAATTGCTACTTCTTACATAGACAATTTTCATAAAAATACTTCCCGATGTCCTAAAATTCCAATTCTAGTGCCAATAGGCTAATTAGAATTTTTATGTATTAGGTTTTCTAAATCCTAAAAAATTTTGAACAGTTTTTTATTTATTTTACGATTCAGCTAAAACTAGGTCACATTCATGTGACACTACTATAAAATTGAACTATCATTTTTAACCTCTTAAATGACTTCAAATTTAACCTAAAATTATGTTATAATTAATACTTCCATTTAGTAGAATTAGTGTCCTTAGCCTCAGGAAAATACTATTCACGTCGTAGGAAGTACTATTCATAACATTGGAATTTTTTGAGTGTTACATTTCTTCCTCTCTTAAAAGAAATGTCATCCTTAACATTACCTAGCTCAAACAATTAATGATATTACTCTCTTATCTGAGCTTCTATTTCCCATTTTGCTTTTTCCTTTCCATGGTGCTTCCAAAGAACTTTTTGTAGGGGTACTATCTTTTTCTAAAGCTCTTTAAACTCTCTGTCAAAAATACTTACAAGTTCTTCTTCATAATATAGATCTCAGTTAACCTTAACCTTTTCAACTGACAACACATGTGTAAGATCTAATCTGTATCTTCTAAGCATGGATATATGGAAGACTAATAGATGTACTAATCTTTAAGCGGTAAAGCTAGTCTATAAGCTACTGGTCCCATATGTTCTGTAACTTCATATGGCCCAATAAACATAAAACTCAACTTTCCTTTCTTGCCAAAATGTAGAACTTTTCTTCCAAGGTGAAACCTTGAGAAACACTATATCTCCCACCTCATATTTAGCATTTTTTCTCTTTAGATGAGCATATGATTTCTTTCTCTCAGAAGCTACTTTCAACCTTTCTCTAATATCTTAACCTTTTCCTCTATATCCTTAAACAAATCTAGTCCCATAAGCTATATCTCACTGAACTCATTTTAGCATAGAGGAGTTCTGCACTTCCTCCCATACAATACCATATAAAGAGCCATACCTAATCTCACTTGATGACTATTGTTAATGGCAAACTCAGCATAAGACAAATAATAATCCAAGCTTCCTTTAAGCTCCAAAACATAACTCCTTAGCATATCCTCAAGAACATAAATAATTCTCTCTAACTGTTCATCAATTTATGGATGAAATTCCATACTGAAACTTAATCAAGTACCCAAGGCATTGTAAAGTTCCTTCTAAAACCTCAATAAAAACCTTGGATCTCGATTTAATATAATAGATGATGGCACTTCATGCAATCTAATGATCTCATCAATATATAGCTCTGTTAGCTTCTCCAAGGAGTAATCCATCTTTACTAGTATAAAATGAGTAGTCTTTATCAAATGATCAACCAAAACCCATTCTAAGTCATATATACTCCTTGTCATAGGCAACTTAACAACAAAATACATAATGACTTTATCCTATTTCCATTTTGGAATTGCTATATAATGAAGCAATCTAGATGGAACCTGATGTTTTGCCTTCACTTATTGACGAGTAAGGCACTTGGTCATGTGCTCTAATATGTCTCTCTTCATATTAGGCCACCAATATGACAACTTCAAATCCTAATACATCTTTATGTTACCAGGATGCATAGCATATAGAGCATTATGAGCTTCTTGCAAAATCTACTTCTTTAGCTCTTTAATGTGTTGTACACAAATCTTTTCATGGTAGTATAAACAACCATCACATTTAATCTCATACTTAGTAGGCTTCCCCTCATAGATAGCACTAATCACACTATCAGTCTGTAATAATCTTTCTGACAATCTTTGACTTGCTATCACAACCTGAGCTTGACTTGCATCTCTCATAATAAAGCATAATCACCCATAAGCCATAACATGACATTCATGGCTGACATAAACTTCTTATTAAGGGCATCCACCACTACATTAGCCTTTCTAGGATGATAATCGATCAAGCAGTCATAATCTTTAATCAACTATATCTATCTTTTTTGTCTCAAATTTAGCTTTTTCTATGTAAGAAGATACTTCAGGTTCTTATGGTTAATGTAAACATAAGACTTCTCTTTATAGAGATAGTGTCTCTAGATTATTAAAGCAAACACAATTGTTACATGCTCTAAATCATAAGTAGGGTAGTTCTTCTCATATGGCTTCAATTGTCTCAAAGCATAGGCAACAACCTCACCATCTTGCTTGCGAACATAACCTAACCCATTATGAGATGCATCACTATATATGGTAAAGTCTTTCACAGAAATTGGCTGAATAAGAATTGAAGCCTTTATCAACATCATCTTGAGCTTATCAAAACTCACTTTACATTTTTCATCCTAAATAAACTTGACATCTTTCCTTAATCAATGAGTTATAGGGGCTGCTCTTAAGGTAAACCCCTTTACAATCCGGCTGTAATATCCTACCAGCCCTAGAAAACTCCTAATCTTTATGGTGTTCCTTAGTGGCTTCCACTCTATCATTGCCTTAATCTTACTAGGATCAACATTAATTCCCTTTGTAGAAGCAATGTGCCCTAGAAAGGACACTTTACTAAGCTAGTACTTACACTTACTAAGATTGGCATACAACTTTTTATCTCATGAAATCTGCAAAATTGTTCTCAGATGATGTTTACACTTTTCCTTATTCTTTGAGTAAACCAAGATGCCATCAATGAAAATTACCACAAATTGGTTAAGATAAGGCTTGAACACTCTATTCATCAAGTCTATAAAAGATGTAAGTGTATTAGTAAGCCTAAAAGGCATTACGAGAAACTAATAGTGGCCATATCTCATTTTAAAAGCAGTCTTCACCAAATTTGATTCTCTCACTCTCAACTGGTAATACCCAGATCTCATATCAACTTTAGAAAACACTCTAACTCCTTTAAGCTAATCAAATAGGTCATTTATCCATGATAGATTATACTTGTTCTTGATGGTCACTTTGTTAAACTATTAGTAATCTATGCATAACTAAAGAGAACCATCCTTCTTCATGACAAATAGAATTGGTGCTTTACATGTTGAAACACTCAATCTAATGGAATCCTTATCAAGCAACTCTTGCAACTAGATCTTTAACTCCCTTAACTCAGCTAGTGCTATTCAATATAGAGCTATTGACACCAGAGTAGTGGTAGGTAAAACCTAAAAACTGAACTTGAGTTCCTATTCTAGATACAAACCCGATAACTCTTCTAGAAAAAACATTAGCATAGTCTGACACCACTAATATACCATTAGCATCTGGCTCTTTTATTGTGGTATTATACATACGAGCATGATAAGCTTAACAACCTTTCCACAACATATGCCTAGCTATAATAGCTGATACAACCTTGGATAGAAAGTTTAACCTCTTACCCATACTATATTTTTAACCCCATTATCAGCTTTAAGAGTCAACCTCTTTTTCTTGCAATCCATAATTGCTTGATACTTGGATAACCAATTCGTGGCCAATGTCAAGTAAAACTCCATAAAAGGCAACTCTATTAGATTAGCTAAAAGCTGGTGATCTAGTATCTTTATAGGACACTCCTTATAAGTTTTTTCAACTACCACATGCTGGCTTATGGGATTACTAACCATGATCTCTAGGTCAAGAGGCTTTGAAACTAAACCCCAGTCTTTTACTCATGATGTGCAAACATAAAAATGCATAGACCACAAATCAATCAAAGCCAAAATAGGTAAATCAAAGAGAAGAAAAGTACCAGTAATGATGTTTGGCTTATTGGCCTCTTTCATGCTCTAATGGTATATTATCGAGCATGAGCCCTATGTATAGCTCTAGGCTTAGATCTATCCCTTTAAACACCATTTACCTTCCGTCCTCAATCTTTTTATTGTCTTTTGGTAGATGTAAGTATATATTTTTATCCTGTTCTAGGTCCTTTTGGATAACCTCTGTGGTAATGATTCGATAAACCACACCCATAACAAACACCTAACTTGTTACTCTACCGCTCTCCTTTGTGTTGCTTATGACAAGTTGGACACTAAGGTATCTAGCCACTCTTAACTATAGACCCTAGTGTACTAGCAACCTATGATTAATGATGTCTAGTCTTACCCTTGTTAACTTGAACTAACTTTTATGTCTAGCACTATCTCTGAGTCTACTGTGAAGCCCCAGATTAATAACTTTTAAATTTGTTACCTGACTGTAGTGCTACATTAGATGCTCCCTATCCTAAAATCTTTTCTTATTATAGAATTCTCTCTTCCCTCTCTATAGCTGCTCTATAGAACATCACATTGAAATAAGCTATGGGAAGTCTCTAATCTTAATAAGGACCACCTAGGACTTGATATCCATATGAAAGCCCTTTTGAAACTTCTTACACTTATTAGCTTTAGTAGGTCTGATCTTTTTCCCATATTTATTGACCATGGTAAACTCTGTCTCATACTCCCTAATAAACTTTTACTCTTGCTTAAGGTACAAAGCTGCTACCTTTTGTCATCTAAATAATCTTTTGTGATGTACTTCTAATGGAATTCTAACAAGAAGAAATCCCATGTAACCTCTTCCTCAGTTTTGTACTCGGCCAGGTCTTCCCACTATTTTGATGCCTCTTCTTATAGAAGTGTTGTGGCATATATCACTATCTCTACTGGGGTGCACCTCATCTAGTTCATAATCTTTTTTATGTAGTCTAACTAATACTTTGCCTTCATAGGCTCTACCATGCCTTCTCCCTTGATGTTATTGGCTCATATCTTCTTAACTCTCTCAAGGTAGGTCTTTTAGAGCACTAAAGGAACTTCTGGCTACTGTGCTAGTGGAGGAGTAGCAACTATAGCCTATCTCAAAAGATGCAACATCTTCTGTAGAAATACTAATGTAAATTGTCTTACTAATGGTATATACCCCATAGCAATACTCGAATTAGATGCAACTCTAGTGGCCTCTAGTGTTATGGTCATCGAAGTATGACTCTCGACTCTCTCCTCACTATGATATGTTTAAGCACTTATGTTATGTGTAGGTAAAAGAATAATTCATAAGCCTTAATATCATATATTATGTAATGTGCACTCTAGTCTCTAAAGCACTTATATGTTAACTACGAATCCATAAATTGGAGCTCTAATACCACCAAATGTATCACCTCTTACCCGATCTGATCGCCAGTCAGTCGCTAATCCCGACTAAGATGTGCGCACACAAATGTATTATCTGAACTCAATAATCTTTAATACTTAAATCATGTGTTTAAAATATCATTTGTAAATTATTATCTTAAGAAAATATAGAATATCAAAAACTTTTGAAAAATGTGAAAGCAATTCACTTTTAAGGATCCTCATGTCAAACATCCACGAGCAAAACGACTATATTAGGACACTATCCCAAAAATGAATAGTAACCTACATATCAAAATAACACTTTTATAATCATTTTAAATCATTCCTTAACATATGTGATCCTTTGATCCCTTTAATGTCATGTATCAACAAAAATATCAATCTAAACCTTAGAAAGAGATATCATATAATAAAAGTAGTTTAAACTGACTTTAAAATAAATTACAGACCATGAAATAAAAAATTATTACAATTATATACAGTTTAAGGCCATCTTTCATAAAATACATCATATGAGTGCTTAACACTATACATCACATAATTCTAGGTACTTAAACCAAAATTATACTAAAAGAAGCAGCCTTCTCTTAATAATCTTATAGTCCTAAGGCTTATGCTCAAACTATCTCTTTACCTACACATCATAAAATAAATGATGCACTAAGCAATAACTTAGTGGTGTAATCAAATTAACTTATACATTAATGCCTTTTTATCAACATAAAAAATTACATGAACATAATCATTCTTAATATCAAATTATATGCCTTATTAGTTATAGCATGATTAATATATTAACATAACATAAATCTTGCATCATAACTCATTAAAGTTCATGTATTATACATAAAGCCATATCTTAATCATATGATTATGTATTATATGAATAAAACCCATTAAACTTGTTTATTATGCCTATCTTATAAAAAATGAATATCCCATAGATAATGTGATAATATTTTGCAGTGGCTAACAATATGGACCTTACAGCTACTACAACACTAGCATGAGTGTGCAATGGCTCTCTAGGATCTTAATAGTTGCTGCACTAGTATAGGATATGCGTAATAACCCTAATAGAACTTCATAGAAGCTACACTCACATGGATTTAAAGATAAAAAAAATATAAGCCTGTGGGTCTGACATTCAGTGGCCTCATGGATGAAATGCATTAATGCATCGAGGTACCTTAGTAGCTATTATAAAATTCCCTAGTTGACTAATCAACCTATCCATACTAAGTTATATCTTATATGGGCTTTTAACAATTTATTTTTAGTTACACTACCTTAATTTAAGCTTAACATTGCTTTAATTGCTTTGGTTTAGCAAACAAATAACTAAATCGAGATAATATGTCATAAGGCTTATTTTAGTGATCAAGCATATTATATCATGCATTTAACCACATTTTGAAGCCATATATCAACACACATACATCACATATAAATACAATTATATTTCTGCTTATAAGTATTAATTATTTTCCATTTGTCATAGCACTTCCATATTCATTAACATTATAGTATAAGCTCATTTAAGATGCATCATGCTCAAATCTCATCATAAAATGCATCATGGCATTACATGATAGCGTAATACCTTATATAAACATATAATAGGTCTCAAACATTTTGTGGTCACATATATGACCATTCAACTATGACACCTTACATATTATCGATATCTATTAGAATCACATTGTCTTATGCCTTACTTTACATCATGAATGCTTTAATTATATGAGATTCATCATTAAATCCAAGCCTCATAAGTATTTCACACACATATAAGCATACTAAACATTCGACTACTTAACATACATACACTTCTCACACATTTTCTCACCTTAAGCACCATTTTTATAATGTCCATAAACATTATCATTTTAGTGTTCATGTATTTCCCTTAATAGCGATAAATTTAGGGTTATACTTCTATATACATGTCATTAAGCCATTTGGCCAATGCATAAGAAATGCTTATACATGCATTCATGCATCACATACATCTTATCTCACATTCTTAGGCATAATTGTCATTATTTTCTCATACATCACCCTTATATACCTAATGTCAATCATACATACTTATAGATACCTCAATAGACCATTTAGCCACCAAGTTACATGTCTCTACATATATCATCCTTACATGATAAATGCATATTCATAAGTTCATTCTTTCAATTACATCTATATATGTACATACCACATAATTAGCATGCATACATAGAGTATAGCTGTATTTACATGCATTACGAACATAGCATATTACTTATCTCCTCTCATCCAAACTAATTCATGTATACCATATATAAGCATATAACATGCCTATCATGCATTTTTAAGACATACCCACCTATGCATGCCTCTTTAAGTCAATCGACCATACATGCATTATCAAGGCATTTAATTATTTTAACCTCACAATTTTGATTAACATACATCCAATATATCATACATTATGGTTGTATTCTCTAACATGCATAATATATCAATTAAATATAAATGCTCATAATTTAAATCACACATATACATTATGGACATAATGTCCTTACTCACTTCCTCATGTATTCCCATAAATTAAAATGCTCTATCATACATCTAGCATGTGTTTAAACATGTTTTAATCTAATTACATGCGTAATTAACCATATGTATATAGTTATACACCATTTTACATCATAATACACATCTTTGCATTATAACCATAATCTAACTTCTACATCATTTTCATACATTCAAATCATCTTAAATATATCATCTTATATCTCATTTAACATTTAACACATTTAAATCCATTAATTCACATAAAAGAGACTTTTACACATAATTGCTCACATTGACATATCATGTATATTTAGGGCACATATCAATTAAGCCCAATTTAACTGAATTACACATACTGAGAGGATCACAATACACTTCATAGGATAGCCTACACCTTGTCTTTCCCTTTGTCTCAAGATTTATTGGTTTTCTTAATTG
>CANXYI012116984.1:0-11321 GCA_948208565.1 Hura crepitans
TCAAGTTTAACTCCTTTTGTGTAAAAAGATATTTAAGACTCTTATGATCTGTGTAGATGTAGCACTTCTCCCTATATAAATAATGTCTTAAGATCTTTTGGCCAAACATAATTGGTATAAACTCTAAATTAGGAGTAGGGTAGTTTTCCTTATATTGTCTTAACTATCTTGAAGCATAATCAACAACCTTGCCTTCTTCTATCAGAACACACCCTAATCTGTTGTGAGATGCATCATTATAGATGGTGAATTCTTTTCCTGAAACTAGCTATACAAGTAACATGGCCTTAAGCTTCTCAAAACTTTTTTGACACTTATCGACCCAAACAAACTAAATTTCTTTCCTCAATAATCATGTCATAAGGGCAGCTATCAAAGAAAACCCCTTGACGAACCATAGGTAGTACCTTGCCAACCCTAGGAAACTCTTGATCTCTGTAGTGTTCATAGATGGATTCCACTTTATCACTATTTTAATCTTATTGTGATTAGCTCAAATAACTTCTATTGATGCTATGTGTCCTAAGAAAAACACTTCACTCAACTAAAACTCACACTTGTTAAGCATGGCATATAGCATTTACTCACTTAGAATCTAAAGAATTGTTCTTAAGTGATGTTCATGCTCTTCCTTGTTTTTTGAGTAAATAAGAATGTCATCTATGAAGACTACCACAAATTGGTTAAGCTAAGGCTTGAAGAGCTTTATTCATCAAGTCCATAAATGCTACAAGAGTATTGGTAAGCTTGAATGGCATTACCAGGAACTCATAGTGACCATACCTCATCCTAAAAGCTGCCTTTGCCATATCTGATTCCTTCACTCTAAACTAGTAGTATCCGAATCTCAAATCTATCTTAGAAAACACCCGAGCTCTCTTAAGCTGATCAAATAGATCATCGATCAATGGCGGAGGATACTTATTTTTTATGGTCATTTAATTCTACTGTTGGTAATCAACACATAACCAAAGTGTACCATCTTTCTTCCTAAGAAATAGAATTAGTGTTCCCTATGGTGAAACACTCAGTTAGATTAATCCCTTATCCAATAACTCATTTAACTGAAGCTTTAACTCTTTTAATTCTATTGGTGCCATCCGATATAGATCTATCGACACTAGACTAGTACTAGGTAGAACTTCGATACGGAACTCAAGCTTTCTCTCTAGTGGCAAACTCGGTAATTCTTCAAAAAAAGCATCCATAAACTCAGCTAAAACTTATATTCTACTACCATCTAGCTCCCCCATTTTGGTGTCAAACCTATGAGCAAGATATACCTTACTACCCTTCCTCATCAATTGCCTAGGAGTGATTACAGATATCACATTAGATAAGAAATTAATTCTCTCTCTATTGACTTTAATTTTAGACGTATCATTAGTCTAGAGGATTAATCTATTATGCTTACAGTTTAAGATTACTTGATATTTAGATAACCAGTCCATTCCTAATATCAATTTAAAATCATCAAAAGGTAACTCTAACAAGTTGATAAGAAACTGATGATCTTGTATTCTTAATGGGTAATCTTTATAAATTTTGTTAGCTACTACATGTTTGCCTATGGGATTTCTAACCATGATTTCTAGGTTAAAGTGGTTTTAAAACTAACCCCCAGTCTTGTGTTGTGATGTGCATACAAATAAATGTGTAGACCATATCTATCAATGCTAAAATAAGAGAGTTGAATATGAGAAAAGTACCAGCTTTGATGCCTAGCTTATTCACATCCTTCTGAGCTCTAATGGCATACTAATGGGCATAAGCTCTCTGCTTATGTCGAGGCTCTGCTCTATCTCTCTAGGTTCTCTTTGTTTTCTCTCCCTAGTGACTTCTTTGACTACCAATCTTTATAGGTGTTGATCTATGGCACACTTGGTCCCTTAGGACAATCTTTGTAAAAATGACCCTTTTATCCATAAGTAAAACACACTCCTTACATATTCCTCTAACATTCTCCCCAGTGCTTCATAAAATAATTTTAACACTAAGGAGCTAGACTTTTCTTGCTCATTGACCTCTATGTAAAAGCAATCTAAAACTATGGTTGTCCTATTTTCCCTTTACCACTATGAGCCAATTTCTAAGATAGGCCTTTTTTTGGGATTGCTGAGTCGAACCATATTGAAATCACTTATATTAATTGGCTAATGGTGGAGCTGCATTGAATGCTTCCTAACCAACTATCCTTTTCATCTAATAAAATTCTTTCTTCTCCTTTTAAACACACTCAGTGGATCTACACACTAACATTAGTTGTAAGAAGTCCCTTATCCTTATAGGCACCACTTGGGACTTAATGTCAGTATGTAGTCCCTTCTCAAACCTCTTAAATATATCTGCCTTAATTATGATGATATCCTTAGCATATCTACTAAGCATGGTGAACTCCTTCTCATATTCACTAATAGTCTTTTGATCTTGCTTTAGATCCATGGACTATTGTTGCCTCTCATCAAGATAATCTTTTATGATGTATTTCTTATGGAACTCTATCAAAAAGAACTCCCAAGTCACATGATTCTCAATCTTGTGCTCTATAAGATCTTCCCACCACTTTAAAGCTTCTTCCAAAAGAAGTGAGGAATCATGTATAGCCTTCTCTGCTAGTGTGCACCTCATCTGCTTCATAACTTTCTCAATGCGATCAAACCAATACTTCACCTTCCCAATAGTCACTTCTCCTTTACCTTTGAAGTTATAGGCTCCTATTTTCTTCACTCTCTCAAGATATGTCATCTGGAGGGCCAATTATACCTTAGCCTGTGGTTGTGGTGGTAGTGAAGCAGTAGTAGTAGCTTGCCTCAAAAGCTACAACATCTCCTATAAGAACACTAGAGAAACCTATCCTATAGACTATAGATGTCCTGCTACACTCACAGATGTAGACCTAACTTTATAGCCTTAGGTGTGACCACAATCAAAGTACAACTCTTGACTTTATCCTTGCTACTTTATGTTGAAGCACTAATCATATCTATAGGTACAAAAATAATTTGATAAGCCTCGACATCTAATAGTATGTGATGTGGACTCTAAACTTTTTTAGCACTCAAATGTTTCCTAAGAATGCCTAAATCGGAGCTTTGATACAAGTAAATGTGACACCCTTTACCTGGTTTGGACTACAGCCAATTACTAAGCCTGACTAAGGTGTGCATGCATATTGAGATATCTAAACTTATCTACCAATTTACTTGTTATAACTCATTCTTATTCAAAATCATTATGTGAAAAAATATGGGTGTTCAAAAAACTTTTTAAACAGTGTTACTTATTTAAAACTAAGAATCCTCGTGCAAAAAATCCAATGGTATAATAGCGATACTAGGCACTATCCCAAATTTTAAATAGTAACCCACATAAGAAAATAAACTTCTATATCTCAATCACATACTTCTTATGTAATGCCCGTAAGTCAAGGGTACATGAATAGTACCTTCGAGGTTAAAAAATGTATCCCGACTACCTTCATGAGGCCTAAGAAGGGGTGTACTAGTCATGAAACTTTGATAGGCTAGAAAATGGGTGAAATGAATTAATTTACAATTTTAGCATAACCAATAAGTCATTTTAGACCTTTAGCTAGTAAATCATAACCTTAGATGGACTTAGGCCGAGAATGACATAGGACATGCTTGGACAGACTTAAAAATATTATACCTTGAAGGTCAAAAATTCCATTGAGTTCATTAGTGAAGGAATTTTAATTTTCTAAGGTCATTTGATAATTTTTTATAATTTCTCAATTTTTTACAAAATTTGTTAATCAATTTATTGATAGAATTTTTGTGAAAATTTTTATAAGGCATTAAATATGCCTGATTGAGGATTTTTAGAATAAACGTAATGATTTTTAGTGGTCTGAATGAATTTTTAAAATTATCTAAAGTTACACCTAAAAATGAAGATTTTTTTAGGTGCTTGGGTGCCACATGCGATGAACTGAGGTGCTTAATCATGCATATACAAACCCCATTGCCACTTAGACATTCCACTAATTGCCAAATCACTCTCTACCTTTCTTTTTCTCCTATTCTTCTTCCTTAGGTTGTTGACACTTTCCCTTACTTCTAACAATAATTTTCAAGTTTTTCCTGCATATTTTCCACTAAACCATAACCATAAATCATGAAAATTATATAAGAAGATGTCTATCAAGCTTGTAGACTCCACAGATATCCCTAGAAGTGGCAAAAAATTCACTTAAGTTCAAGTTACATGCTCATGGTGGGCTAAAATTCAAGTGAAGAGTAAGTGACCATTTATGACTTTTTATTTTATTTATGGGTAGCCTACATGATTCTAACAACACACAATTTTAATATTTTCAATTAGAGCTTTATATGATTTTCTATGATTTTTCTAAGTTAAAAGTGGTATTTATAGGCAATAGGAGCAATCAAGGAGTATAAGGAAGTTAAAGGTGCAAAAGTGTGGTAAAAGCCTTAAATTGTCTATAGGTATATGAATTTGATATACTAAAAGTATGCCATGTTGATTTTGAATGTAATTTTTGTTGAAATAGTGTATGGAAATCATGGTTTGAATAGGTATTGTGTATGAATTATTGATATAAGCCTAGTTTAATGTTAATTGTACATGATATTAATGATTTTTATGGTGAATTAGTGGGAAAAATGGGTGGAATGTCATGAAGTCACTTTGGCTAAGAGGTATGTTATGGAGTCGTGGAATGGAAGTGATGTGTATGGTATGTACATGATATTATATGATAGGTGTGGCATGAAATTGAATGATGTGTATAAGTACTTTAGTGAAAAAGCGATTGTAGATGCATGACTTTAGGTTGGTTAAGAGGGTTAGTATGGTGTTATGGCATATGTGTAGGGATAAGGCATGTGTACATAATATGTATGATAGGAATTTACATGTGTAGTATGTGTATGAATGACATGTATATAGACTTGATGTGAAAATGCATGTGTGTGCATGATCATGCTATAGCCGAGGCACATGCATGATGTGTCATGGCATGGCATGCATGGTATGTCATGCGTGCATGTGTGTGTATGCTAGAATTATGATATTAACATAAATGTGTGATAAAATATGAAAATGTGCATGTGTATGATCATGATTTAGTGATGGATGAGAGGTTTAGCTTACATGTATGACATGGCATGTGTGGTAAGTATGATATGGCATGACGAATTATGCGTATGAATGGCATAACATAATAACATAAAATGTAGGACTTAGGTTTAGCATGAAATGAGCCTGAATATATGAGTTAATATGGCATAATGAATGGTAAGTAAAGATAATAGAAATTTGCCTTTAAATTGAGTAAGACATGGCTTGAAAAAGTATTGAAAGGAATGGTATGAATTGGACTAAAAAGTGACCTAAAAATGGCCTAAAATATGACATATAATGTGAGCCATTTATGCACTTGATTTTTGTGGCAATGTGAGGCCAATATTATGGATATGTTGAGTTGAATGACATGAGATTGTATATGGCTTATAATGGTATAAACAGTGGCTTAATATGGCATGAGAAAATGCCTAAGGAAAATGGAAGTTGACCTATAACTATCTAGTATAAAAATAGACCTATAACTATCTGGTATAAAAGGTGACCCGTAACTATCCAGCTAAAAATTGACTGAAGAAAATAGTTCATAATTATGTATCAATCACATAGAAATAAATTAAATAAATGATATGTAATGGAATAAAAATAATTAAAAGACAGTAGGCCTATCAGTTAGACACCAACTAGATGGGTTGATTGGTCAACTAAGGGTTTGCAGCTGCTAGAGGTACTAGTCCTTTAGGCCTTTACCAGTTTAATGATAAAGGCGGGTGCAGCCATTGAGGTCCTAATATTTAGGCCACTACACTAGGTTGATGCAACAACTAAGGTTCATTGGTTGAGCCACTGCACATTGATGTTGATACTTCTATCTGATATAGGCAGGTCACTATTATGAAACTAGGTAGGTGTAGCCACTAAAGATCACAAGCTGGGCCATTGCACTATGATGGATTGAGGATATAATGATATGATGACATTTTTATTTGCTTGGTACTGGGGAATCTAGGTCTCTACTATTAGACAAAATTGGTATAGTGACTGAGGTTTACTAGCTGATCCACTATAGTAGGTCAGTGTAGAGACTGAGGTCAAAAATATTATCCACTGCACAATATTTATTTTCCCTTTTATCCATTGTCTATTAGTGTAGTCTAACCAGTTGGGCCAATGTAATAAATTAAATAATGAATAATGATAGCAATAATAAGAATTATGATAAATTTAAATAATGGCATCAGACTTATTAATAGAATAATAAGATCAGGGAATAAAATAATATTATTTTTATAACAAGGGTATTGTATGATGCATTATGCACTCATGCTATATGTGATATGTCTACATGCCTGCATTGTCATGTTTTTATTATATCATTTCACCATTGAGTTTTATACTTAATGTATCCATGTTTCGATGTACAAGTAATAGTAGAGTGCAATCCAGCCTTTGCAGATTTTGTAGCATAGTAGTGTCAATAGGGAAGGATATATTTTTGGTACTTTTGGGGTTGATAAGGGGCAATCATGTAAATACTATGGTTTTAGGCTTAGCTAGCTTAGATGTACTAGTATTTGTATATTTAAGCTTTATGTTGTGGTTTGTAGAAAGGCCTTTTATCGAAATGGTTTTATTTTATTAGTTTTGATGAATATGGGCCTGAGGCCTTATGTGATGATTGTGATAGTTAGGAGCATGATATTAGAGGACTAAAAGGGTCCAAAAGGTGAAAAGTGTAATGAACTAATTTTAGAAGTGTTTTTCATAAGTTGAAATTTTGGACATGTCACCTGGATAGCTGTTGCCATCCAAAATTTTTGGAGAATATAATACTACCCATAAAATGGATTTTTATGTCTTATATAACCTGAATAATAGTGCTTAAAGGTTAGACTAAAAATTTAGGCAAGATCTATCTAGTAAATAAATAAGTCTATAAGTGTTAAAGAATATGGGCTGGAGAGATTTTAGGAAGGGTGACCTAGTGGGAAGTTGTACCTCCTATTAGATTCCTTCGGATTTTAGGTAGGGGTTTTACATACTCCATCTCAATGTGATCCTCTAATCACTCCACAACACACAAACATGACATATGATAGCTTAACCTCAAAAAGAGATATCATACAACACAATATGCAATGTCACAATTTAATACAACAAACAAACATTAAAATCGAAAAAGAACATTTTAAATTACAATAGTTACAAAATGAATACATGTTAGGCCTGTCCCCCTTACATATACATTTAAGTGCACCTATACATCACATCTATTACATAAATAAAAGCTTTATCAAAATAAAAGCCTTCTCTATAATAACTTGATGTCTTGAGGCTTCTAGTATTAAAACGTCTTTGTATCTAAGTGTCGTAAACAAATGACATTCTAAGAGACTTGCTTAGTAGTGTAATTAAAATAATATGTGCTAAAATTTCCATTCATACCAAGCCAAAGTTATATATCAATCATTAACATCTATGACTATTTAACATATGGCATAATATGTATACAAAAGAGGATGTGTAGTAACTATGATTAAATTGACATACTTCAACACCAACTATTTCATATTATGCATACATGGTAAAACAATATATAAGGTCATCTATTCATCAAATGTAAACATTAAGTGTCACACATGCATATAACATTCATTTTAAGCCATTCATACATAATGTTTATTTTTATTGTTTGACATCTATTCTTTACTTATGCCTATGGGCATAACCCTAAACCTATGGATAATGGGATCATAACTTATGCAGTGGCCTATATTTTAGACCTAACAACTACTGCGCTAGTATAGTGCGGTGCCAAATGCGACTTACACATCTACACCCACATGTGTTATATGTAGTGGCCCTTACAAGACCTTTGTCGGTAGCTGTATCTACTAAATCCAAAAAATAAAACACATATACCTATAGGTAGACTAAAAGTGTACCCCTTGACCTAATCTAAGAACTGAAGTGCCCTAGTAGTTGTTATATCCTTTAGCTAACTAGCCAACCTATCCATTTCTTAGGTTGTTCCATTTGATGGGGTAAAAACCATTTTAATTAGTTTCACATTAGTAAAAAAGACTTACATAGCTTTTAACATGCATGTTTTAGCCACTGAATAATGAAAACATCTTAACTTTATTAAAAATAGCACTTTGAGCCATTATGCTCATTTTTTAAGTCATTATGCCATATTCATAACAATCACACTTTTCCATCTCATATATGGATATTTAGCATGTTTTTGATAAAAACACATTTAAATAACGTCATAAAATCAATTTGGTTTATTTCGTGCCTTTATATCATTATTTTCTCAATTTATGGCATAATATGTTCTTAGGAGCTCTTTTGGGTCATTTTCATGTTTAAGTCATTTTATGCTCTTGACCCTTATTTCTTTCATAACATTATTTATAATCATGTTCAATTATGAGAAATAACATGCATACACAATTACTTTCACAATTTATGAAGCATCAAGTATATTACCCATTATAGGTCATACAACCATATAAGATGATATAGGCACATTTAATGTGAATTAGCAAGCATTAAACATAGAACATATTCAAGTATGATTTTACGCATCATCATGCCTCTAAAAGCATTCATTCTATTACAATAATTGGCTTAAAATAATTACCATGCAATAATCCTCCCTATGTCGTGGTACTCACACCTATATAGGCCCCTTTTACATACACCTTAAAGTATCTCAAACCAATAGTCACACTCACATTCATCATCCTATGTCATTTAACCAACCTAATAAAATTGACCATAAAAAGTACCTTTTAACTATAAATCATGCAACCATGACCATTTCACCAATTGTCACATGAAATACTCACATAATGCATATAAAAGCATTTTTCACATATATATACATACACCCATCATAAAAGCACATTTTGCACATTATACATCTCTAATGCACTCTCTTACATTTATTCACTCATATAAGTTTTAATTATGAGGATTAAACACAATGTATGCTCATTAAATAATAATTGCACAAATTAATCTACTAAAGCTCTATTATGTTACATATCATGCCTTTAAGACACTCTTAGTGCATTTAATCCTTTCACTTGATTTCAATGCATTCTACTCATTCAAATCTTCTTAATACATTTATTACATGCCATATTACCCAATTAATGCATGAAAATAATGGCATTTCACATATTTTTGCTTTTAATACATATTAAGTATAATATGTAAAATTTAGAGATTTTGAATAAAAATGATCATCTTATTTTAATTACACATGCTGAGATGATTGAGAAGGTTCTCAAAGACCCATTTATGCCTTGGCTTTGCCTTTGTCATGGTTCAATTTGAAATGTCTTAATACTAACTGAATAAAACTTCAAAAATATATAACAAATCAACCATACATCTAAAAATTAATCTAAGGCTATTTATCAACTCTTGGGCACCTCTATTATCTAGGAAAAAAAATGGAAGTTAGAAAATCTTACCCAAAAATTTTATGGTTACTGTTCACGGGGTTGTAAAACTATGAAAACCAAGCACCCATTTTCAAAATTTCTATTTCCTATATAACTTTTAGGGCATAGAGGCTTTATGGTTCAATTTTGGTGGGAGACTTTGGCTTTAAAGGGGGGAATAAAGAAAGTAAATAAAGGAGAGGGAGGAGGTAGGCATCAGCTAGTTGTAAGGAGGGAGAGGTGAATAGTGTTTTAGACTAATTAGGTTAAAGTCATTTATTTGTACTCTCTCTAAAAAATCCATTTCATTTGCATGTTTCCCCATTTTTTTCCCTTTCTGAGCCAATTAAATTGCCATTTTTATGGTAATAAGTCACTTTAATTATCCCTTAGGAGCCTCTAAAAATTAGTGCTTAAAAACACTTAAAAACAAATTAATTTCATTATTTTTATATTGCCTATTTTCTAAACAAATTACTTCTCGATATTAAAAAAATTTGATTTCAGTGCCATTAGCCTCATTTGAATTTTTAATTATCAAGTTGTATAATTTTTTAAACTTTCTGAGCAATATTGAAATTAATTTATTGTTCAACTTTGCCTTGGTCACTATTCCCAAAACACTATCGCAAAAACTTCCTTAGTATTTTTAACCACTTTAATGACCTCAAATTGATTTCAAACTTTACCCAAAAATATTTTATGATTAATACTTTCTTTTACTATCTTAATTATATCTTAAGTCTTAGGAACTATTCATCGTGGGAAAGTACTATTCATAATTATTGAGATTTTTGGGGCATTACAATACATCATCAGGTGTAAGTGAAAAGGGTCAAGAATTATGTTTTAACCAAGGTTAATAAATCTACAAAGCAAGGTACAATAGCACCAAGTACTGTTGGGCAGGCTGCATAGGCACAATAGGCCATACTCTAATAGATGGTTGAGCTTTTGAGGTAGGCTATAGGCACTACAACAACATCACTACCACCTCTCTAATCATTACAGAAAGCATATCTAAAAAGAGTAAAAAATGTGGGAGCAGTTGACTTTATTGGCACTGGTCAAGATAATTCACCTGCTTTCGAGTATTAGCTAGGGAGAATAGTCTAAATATTTCAATAGATAAGATGTACACTTAAGGAGAATGTATATGTGTTATATCATTACGACAAGAGGAAGCATATAAATGGTGGAAGACTATATCCGATCATAGAGCACCAAAAGAGGTCATACGTGATTTCTTCCTAGAGAAGTTCCAAAAAATGTATATAATTGAGAATTACTTGGAGAATAAGAGATATGACTTCATCAATTTGATGTAAAAGTTTAGAACCATCTCAAAGTACATGACAGAATCTACTAAGTTGAGTTGCTATGGCAAAAAGATTATCCATATAAAAATTGAGGGATGTAAGAGGTTTGAGTGAGGGCTTAACCGTGATATCAAGCAACATGTGGTGGCTATGAAGATTAAGAAGTTTTTTTCTTTAGTTTTAGTATATTATACCATAAAGGAGATATAAAAGAAAAGATAGAGTTTCTAGTGAAAGAGGTCTTATGGCTAAGGTTAGGCAAGTTCTGTCCCAATGCTAATAAGAAAAAAAAAAGAGATTAGACATAGTAAAAACAGTAGTAGAGATAAGGACAAACATAAAAGTCTTGATAGGGAGCTTTGTCTAAAGTCAAATATAGACTCAAGCATCCAATGTATTAGTATCCACTACTAGAAATACTCCAGTGATTATATTTAAGCTTTGAAATAAGAGATATAGAGGTATATGTTACAAA
>CANXYI012117051.1:0-11814 GCA_948208565.1 Hura crepitans
TTTTATTTAAATAAGAATTTCATGGTTTAATACTTAATAAAAAGTTTTAGAAGAAAGGTTTTAATTTACTTAGGTTTTAATAATAAGAAAAGGTTAAGTAAGTTTAGATGATGCTTTGTGTGTCACTCTTTATTTGGGTCCAACTTATGACACTCCTTACCTGGTCCAGTCATCGATCGGTCGTCAAACACGAATAAGGAATGCACACATAACATGCAATCTGATCTCAATTTATACAATGTCATTTAATACATCTTAACATACTTGATTAGTACATAAAAACATGAGTTTTCAAAAACTTTTAAAAGTTAGGTTACATATTCAAAAATTGAGATTTCTCGTGCCAAAATTTTGGTAGCATAATGGCTGTATAGAGCACTATACCAAATTTTGAATAGTAACCTACAATCAAACAAAACACTTCTAAAACATCTCACAACCAATTCCTCATCTCCTTCTAATCACTCTTAATCCATCATTAACATTAACATAGTCTCACCTCAGGAAGAGACATCAATAAGCATAAAATAATTTTAAAGGGTTTAAAATATTGTTACAAGCCATATACAAGTTACAATAAAATAACACAATTGTTTAGGCCTAAGAATAATTACATCTAAAATAAGAATTCCTTTGTCTATACATCTCCTAATCTAACTACATACATTAAAAAGTACCAAAATAGTGGCCTTCTTTTGCTTGTTTAGCTGTCCCAAGTCTTGGGCTCAACTGTCCTTCTGACCTATGCATTAAAAATAAAATGATGCATTAAGCAATTTGCTTAGCGGTAAAATCAAAGTAAATTATGAAATAAGTGACATCTTTATTAAACATAATCACTTTCTCATTTGTCACTACATGCATAGGCTATATTATGCAAAAATTACTACATAAGCATACACAAGCTAAGCATTAACTAAATAATGTAAATTACATATGAAGATGAATAATGCATTCAACATGTAAATTTGGTAGTTTTATGTATAAAGAAAAAGTTTATTATTAAGCATTTCATAAAGTCATTCTTATTTGCCCATATGTCCAAAACACATATCCTATGGATAATAGGGGTGGACGGCTAGTACAACCTCTATAAACTTGACGGTCTATCTACCAATATGGATTCGAAGATTAAACATAATATGATGGCCATTATGACCATTTATTAATTGAAGTTCATCTATCAATGTGGATACAAAGATCAAACGTATGTATAGGCCTTTGGTTTAAACTAAAAGTGAACCTGTAGGCCAAAAGCATAAAAAAGCACCTTAGTGCCCTCGCAGCTTCTACTTTACCCTTAATTGACTGGTCAACCTATCCATTTAGGTTGTTAAGCATATGGGCTATTAACATATTTCTTTTAGTTTCACCATTTAAAATAAGCTTATAATAACTTTTAAACATGGTCAGGTCAACAAATGACCATACTAGGTAATTGAGAATTTTTAGATATTAATTATGATCATATACATCTTGTTAATGCAATGCCACATTTAAATGTCTACATTTGAAAATATGTAGCCATACATGCTCAAATTATCCTTGCCAACCTTATTACCTTTTCATGATCATTATCAAGTAATTAACCATAAATGTCCACTTCATGCTTAACTTAAAGCATTTTCACATTTAGTTTTGCCCATTGTGACCATTCAACCACCAAGCTCTCAACATGCATAAAATTCCATGTCATTACATAATGCACCATACAAAAATGGTCATAAATCCCAAATCCTGCATAAGGTAACATACAACCTTATACATGTATACATCATGTGTATTCATGCATAATCACACAACTAAACTCAACATAATTATCATTATGTAACTAATATGTCAACTTCCATACTTAACATCTCTTTTAGGTGCATTATAACACATCACACACATACATTAACATCCAATAAGGCCATTCAACCATAAGGCTTCTAACATACCAAAAAGGCACAACTTCATTATTTCAAAATATATAACCATTATTTTAGTTCAGACCATCATATTCCATATTGTGCATATAAAATAAATAGGCATATACACATTTAGCTTTATTAGGGCCATTCAGCCACCATGCAATGCCAATCTTCCATACCATGTCCATCATGTCACACATATTCCATACATCATACATGCCATTATACACATTCTAGATGCTAGTCATAATGATTTAATGCATAATTAACTATTTTAAACTCATTAAATACCTTTTACATACAAATTTATTATTATGTAACTTTAGGACATAAACAAATATACATGATTTAAATTGATTTTGCATACCAAAATAATTGCAATGCAACCCAGAAGACTGCTCAAACCTTCAATTTCCCTTTATCCTAAGCCTTGTCCATTTTCTTAACTGCCTATTATAGATTCGATTTATAAAAATCATATAAAATCATACGAGCATCAAAAATTAAAAATGACCACATATATTGACTCTTGGGTACCCTAAGAATATGGGACAAATGTCAGAATTCAAACAAACTTACCTAAAAAATTTTAGGTTACTGTTCACCGAGCATGAAAATTGAGCATTCCATTCGATTATTCTAGGAAATTCCATTTTTCTTGAACTCTAGAGGCTATGAAGCCATGGTAATTCAATTTTGGTGGCTTATAATGGGATAAAATAGAAGAATCAAGAACAAGAAAAATGGAAATTTCTTCCCTTAAAGAGTCAACTAGAATGGAAGAAGGAGGAGGTGGGATTGACACTATTCAAATGTTGACTTGAAATGGCAATTTTGACTTATATATGGGGTTTTTGTGAAAAATTAATTCCTTTCTCTCTTCTTTCATTTTTTTTAAATTGGCACTCATTTTTTTCCTGAAATTTTACTCCAAAAAATTCATTTAACTTACACTTTATAAGCCTTTAAAAATCAGAGCTCGAAAATCATAAAAAAAAAGAATAATTACACTATTTTTATGTTACTCGATTTTTAGATAAAAAATACTTCCCGACCTTTAAAAATTCCAATTCCTGTGCCAACCAGCTAATTAGAATTTTTGAGTGTCAAGTTGTATAAGTCTCGAAAGTTTCTAAGCAACTTTTAAATTATTTTACGATTCAACTTTGCCTTGGTCATTATTCACAAGACATTGACGTAAAATTTTTTTTTTTAGCATTTTTAACCAATCAAACATATTTCAATTAATTTCAAACTTTGCCCAAAATTATTTTATGATTAATACTTTCAGTCGATAGTTTCAATGTATCTCGAGTCTCGAAAATACTATTCATCTAGAGAAAGTACTATTCATAAAAGTCCGAATTTTCGAGTCGTTACACAGCTATCAGATCGAGTAAAAGGTGTCACAACATACATGAATAGTGATTGAACTAGCAATGTGACATCTTATATTTGAACCGATTTATCAGTTGGGTATAAGGGTATTACAAAAAAATTTGTTAGATATATAATCATATAACTTTAGAAATTTAAGAAGTAAAAAGAATAGAGAGTCTAAGTAACCAAAATTAAATAATTAAAAAATACCTAAGAATAAATTATCAAAATTAATTAAATAATTTAAAACATATGCATTTTAATAATAATAATTTAATAATTATAATATGAATTAGAGAAAAATAAAAAAAATTAGATAACTGATTAGAAATGTACATACTCAAAATAAAATGACAAATTAATTAAAGTCAATTAAAAATAAATTTCGTAGGAAGTTATGAGAAATTAATTAAGGGAAAGACTAACAAGATATTGTTTAAAATAAAATGGGGACTTAAAAAAATTGAATAGATAAAAGAAAAATAAAATAAAATAACAAAATGATTTACATATCGGGTAGAGCATGGTATTACGAAGGAAGACACAAATGAAGTCCCATGGAAGAAAATTCGATGATTGAATTATGCCTTAAAAATAAAATCATTCCCTTGCTTAATTCCTCTCTCAAGAAACATAATGCCATGAACACAAAATGTCAATTGGAAAGCACCTAAAACAAAGGATAAACAAAATGATAAAAATTAGAGGGAGAAGAGGAGATTCATAAACATATTCCATTCGTGCAGCTGGTTAAGGAAAGAAGAAAATAAATTCATAGTTAGAAGAGAATATGACTAATTGTTGGAGTAAGTTTTCTCCAAAAATCCACAGCATTGGAAGCAAAGTGGCAGCACTACCAGTAATAGGGTCGGCTGAACATTAAAGCAATGAAAAAATATAATTGAAGAAAATGAGTTAAAGTAAGGGTAATTCGGATGATCGGGAGGCATACATGCTACTAAATTTCAAAGTTGCAAGTTGAGGATTTAGAAATCGAATTAGGCATATATATCCTGCTAAGGAGAGGAACACATTTTTGCTATTGATTTTTGACCAAGAGGCGTTGTCTTGCAGTGTCTTGGTTGATATTAGTGGATGCAAGGTTCAATAGAGTTTGAGGAAGAGTGAATTATACAACAGGTCATTAAACTTTGGCATGTATAATTTGGTGGTCACAAAAGAAATTTAGGTAACTAAAATATAAAGAAAGTAACATAAATTTCACAAAAAATAAAGGAAACTAGAAAATGCAGGTTTTTTATCTGTGGATGCCATGTGTCTATTATTTATTGGCTGGCTAGCTTACACGTGTTGATCTATGTGCCATGCCACATGGTAGTTACCAGTAGTTAACTTGTGTTTCTTAGTAATTTTTACTTTATTTGTAAGATAACATTACTTTGTTTATATTTTTGTTACCACAATTTCTTTTGTGACCATTACATTATACATGCTAAAATTTAGTGACCTTTTATGTTTTTCACTCATCTGAGGAAGTACGGTGCATAATACCATTGAATGGAGGAAGAAAGAGTGTATGCGTGAGCTAGGGGTTATTTAAAAGGTGAGTTGAGCCTATTGCATGAGCTTCAAAAGAAACTTTGAAGGCTCAATAACCATAAAATTCATAAAATACTTAGGTTAGTGCCATCTACTAATCTTTGGGCCAATTGTGAGTGTTAGAGGAAAAATGTAAGATTTACTCTATAATTATGCCTTTGCTTTTGAAGAAAATTGATGAATTTTTAGTGCGTTAATTCTGAATTATAAGAATTTAATACATAATATAGTTAAAATGGAATGAATAGCTTAAATAGAAAGGGCTTATTAAAGTAGGAGATGTCATGTATTTTTTCAAAGATTGGCAGGTGTATTTTAGCTGATTTGGTTGCACTGGTCGTAAATTGTAAAAGTTATCATAGATTTAAGGTGAGAAAAATAGGAGGTGCTAAAACTAAAGAGGCTAACTAGATGAAATTTTTAGGTACAAATAACTTCATGCTAATATGGGTATCTAAATAAAACATATGATTCTAGCTTTAAAGGATTAAAATATGAAATTTGGTGAAAGAGGAAATGCAATTAGAGAAGGGTTGTTTTACCAAGGAATTTTATTGCATAAATATCATTAGGACTTAGGATTATTGAAGTTTATAAACTTTCGGTAATTAATGGCCAAAATTGCGATAGTTTTGATTTTTAAAATGTGTTAAATTGCATAGATTAGGTAAATGAATTTAAAAATAGATAAATAAAAGAGTAGAGAGAGAGAGAGAATGAATTGTAATAAGAATTTTAGGTTGAAAGATTGAAATCTTAAGGGATTTGTTCCTTATGGAAACTATAAATTTTGCTTATGTGATTAATTGCATAAATGATGCAAGAAGAGTAGGGAATAATGAAAGAATTAAACCCTGAATTTAGATGATTAAACATTGAAATTTGTAGTGGAAAATTTATAGAACTTAACAGGATTTAGCTACTGATTTAACTATAAATTTGAAAAAAATATAGCTTTATTTTGTGGTTATATTGTATATTGTTAGGTTGTTGTATTGTAGCTACAAATTCATCAATTTTTGTGGTGATTTAGCTATGGTTGTTGTTATAAAAATTTAAGCAGATGAAGGAAGTTTGTTTTGTCATTGTATTGAGTAAAGGTGCTACTGTTGGTAGGTAATTTATTGAAATTTAGCTATTATTAAACAAATGGATGCTACTTCTTGCAAATTGGAAAGTAAAGATAAAAATCTAAAATTTAGATTAAAGTTGTCATATTCCAATTTTTGATTTGGATACACAAATGAATAGAGAGAATTAGGCAAAAATGTGGAAAATAAATGACATTTTGTGGATTGCATAGAGTCTATTTATATGAATAACTAAAGGAAAAATGATATAATGACATAAATGGAATTTGAAGAAATGATCAAGGGAAAAATTGAAAATTCATATTTCATGGTAAAATGTTAGAGTATAATTATGAAAGAATGGTATGTAATAAAGATTGGTCATTAAAAAATGAGAAATTATAAAAATAAGGTTTAGGAGATCGTCTATGATGAATAGTAACTAGATTAGATCTGAATTGAAAATTTAACAACTTTTACTGAAATGACTCAAAAGTTAAACATGTTGATACTAAAATAATTTGAGGCATATAAAAATCATGGAAATGGAATTTATTTGGTGAAGGAAAAATTAAAAACAAATTATGGGAAATATTATATGAAATAAAGAAAAAAGAAATACAAGAGAGTAATGATTTTTTGTACAGATTAATATAAGCCATTGGATTGAATAGTACCTATGTAACACCTTATACCTGACCCTCGTAAATAGATCTGAATACATGATGCCACGTTGCATAAGAGATGATCAAGCATCAAGTGTATGTGTAAATATATATACATCTATATACAAATACTCATTTATAGTCAAATAAATATGTTATTTTATTGATAAAAAATATTTAAGCATTTTTCGCATTCTGTGTCATACATTTATGTCTTGCATCCATATACTAAGTATGATGTCTCATATAATAATAGGTTTACATTAGAATAAAGAATACATGTATAACATGAAACTTAACTAAGTAAACCAGCGGGCCTCCTTGTGTATGTACGATCATTACACTATTAGGACATGACCTTTCTAATCTTATACTTTTAGACTGATTCAATTTTATTATCCTTTAGAGAAATTATTTTAGCAAACGTTTTTCATATAACTATGTTAAAATAAATAATTTAATTGAATATTTCTTTTAAGTATCATTTCTTTTAATTTAAATTTATTTTTATATAACTAGTTACACAAATTTACTAGCTTACATGTATCTTCTTTTTCTTCTCATTTAATAATTTTATATCCCATTTTACATGTGTCATGTGTAGCCTTTATCTATGACAAGATAATGGGACATATACAAATATGACACTAAAGTGTCTCAAATAACAAATATGGCACTGTGTGCCTAAATAACATATATGGGGAAATAACACTCACCTTGAATAATAAATATGCACTGAAGTATGAAACAAATATGCACTATAGTGCTAGGAAAATATGCATAGAAGTGCATAAAATATATACAGTTGCAAAATCGATAGTTCCCTAGTTAATTAGTTAACCTATCCTAAGCCGTAACTATTTAGGTCACCGGGGCTTACAATCATTTAATTTCTCATATTTAATTATTTTCCATATGCATTTGCATTTAATAAATTATCTTGTCATGTATAATCCACGTATTCTTCTTTGTATGCCATTTCTTTTTGAATAAGTTATGTCTTAAGCTTTCATCATTTATAATTTACTACTATACCATATTATCAATTATATTTAATTCCAATATTCCAAGTATTTATATACATATTAATATTCATTTAAAATTTGGTTTCGCATTTAATAAACCATTTACATAAATAATTTCAATTGATAGTGCTTTCATTGTGATTACTTATTTTATTTTCTTAATACGTATTTGGTCTTTAATTATTATCTACATGCTCATTTTTATATTCTATATTTATTTGTCTTTTATTCATTTTTCTCCATTTCATACTAGTCACATATACATGTAGCTTAACTCATATACTCACTTAGTATTAATAAAATTTAACAATGTTTTCTCTTTTTATTTCTTTAATTGACAAATAAAAGTTTTTCCTTTATTGATTTACCTAATTTTCTTCTTATAAATTATACTTTTTCATTCACTTTATTATTTGCATATTTAATCTCTTTTACATATATTTATTTACATATATCCATTTTATTAACTCTATGTAAATTCATCTTAATTACTCCCAACATATATTCTACTCATACTTTTTCATTTAAAATTTATTATCATTCCCAAGTACCATTTTAAAAATCTTCTTCCTATACTCAATTTTTTCATTCTTATATCATATATTCATTTGTTTAATAATTCTTATTTTTATATCTGGATTGAATTTTTATTTCTATCCATTAAAATTTCTTTGTTACGTATAAATTCATTTAATTAAATTATTATTCCCATGTACACATGTTCATTATTCTTTAATTTAATAATTATTTTTCTTAAATCCTTATTTAACTTATTTATCCACTTCTCTATTATATTATTCATTCATTATATACATTACATATTTTCTAATTAGTAACTTAATTAAAATCCCAAGATTTGTTATTAAACTCCTGTTTCCATTTTTACTTTGAGAATTCACTTCTTTTCAATTTTCGATCAAATTACATTATATGAAAATCTCAAATATTCTGAATAATTGTATTTGATTATATTAATATCCTTTTCAATTAAGATTCAATTAATTAATTCATTTATTTTAACTTATAAATTATTTTCACATACATAGTTCATTTTTCATTTTTTTTTAATTTTATTTTTGTAATTTTATATACATTTTATTTACTTAATTTCTCATGTACACATACATGTTAATTCCAATTTATTCTTCAAACATTTAGAATATTCTATATATCTTCCAATATTTAATTTACAATGGTGAAAATTTTATTTAAAATTTTTACCTCTTACATATATACAAATTGGAATGCTCGAAAAATCCTGGTGTTGTAAATAGTACTTCCTGAGACATGAATAGTATTTACTGAGGTCAGATCACACTAATCTTACTGAATGGAAGTGTCAATCATAACATAATTTTGGGTAAAATTTGAAGTCAAAATTAAGCCATTTATATGGTTAAAAATGAGAGTTAAGTTTTACGGTAGTGTCATGTGAATAGTGACCTAATTTTAGCTGAACCTTAAAATATTCAAATTTTGCATAGAAAATTTCTATATTGATACAACATGATACCTAAATATTCTAATTAGCCTTTTGGCATTGGAATTGGAATTTTTGGATATTGTGAAGTATTTTATGAAAAATAGGTATAGTGAAAAGTTACATTTTTATTCTATTTTTTGCGATTTTTGAGCTCAAGTTTTTAACGGTTAATGAGTTTAAATTTATTAGATTTTTAGGGATTATTGGATGTTAAAATTGAGCCAAAGAAAAGGAGGAAAAAAAGGGTATATATAGGTCAAAATTAGGTCAAAAGAGGAATAGTTTTCTTCCTCCTTTGCCCTATTTGCAGCTGATAGCTTCCTTAAGGAAGAGAATCCATTTTTACTCTTTTTCCTTCCTTTTTAAGCCTAATTTCATACATCTGAGCCCTAAATCCAAACCTCTACGACCTTTAAAACTTATTTCTAGCTCGAGATTCGCAAAAAATCAAACGAAATTATCATTTTTGGGTTGATATAAATTGTAATCCAAGTTTGATCGGGTAAGTTCTTCTGAAGTTTGATATTTTTACCATGTTTCCTAGGTGCCCAATAACGTGTTTATGTTGTTGATTTTTTGTTTTAGTGTCAAGTTGATTTTATATGAATTTTTATGTATTGAGTCTATTATAGATAGTTGAGGAACTCGACAAAACACGGAGTAAGGGTAAAGAGAAGGCATAGGCGAGCTCGATGGTGTTTTTGGACTCTAAAAGTAAGTGTAATCAAAACAAATTATGTAAATTCATATATACCCTAATATGTGTGTATTATGTATATGTGTGTGTTAATGTATAAATGACTTATTATAAAGATTAATGACATATGATCATGTTTAATGATATTATGGATATGCATTAAAGCATTTAATGTGAATAAAATATATGTGTAGCATTTGTGGTGTGTGATGGCCTAAAGGCATACCATTGTATGTATGTCTCACATATACATGTTATTGATGATGTATATCCATAAATTAATGAATATGATTAAGTGGACATGAGATAAGATGTGTAACTTAAGTGAATAAGGGTTATGAGTGTTGGAGGCATGATGGCCGAATGGCCTATATACATTTATATGTGTGTGTATTCCATATAATACATGAAATGGATGATGCATGTAATAAATTTGATGTATGTGATCATGTATATGTGAAATGAATGCGTAATATGATGAAATGCAAGATATGTATGTGTGTAAAGGTATGGCCAAATGGTTTTATATGATGGCCAAAGTGTGTTTAAGGCATATTATGTGTAAAGTGTGACATAATGAGATGTCACATGATGATAAGTGATATGTTATGAGAATAAAGAGAATACATGATATGTCTTATGAGAAAAATGTAATGGCATAATGCATTTTATGAGCTTATGCTAGAAGATGGCTTTAATGTGGCATTATCATGACATAAGATGTATGATCATGCTAATAAGAAATAAGCATCGTAAGAATTAAGAGATAATACATTTTCTCGATTTGGTTATTAGTTGGCCAACCCATTTTAATTAAAAGATATATTAAATTACATTAATAAGGTAGAATTTAAAAGTTAATTGGTTAGTAGCCCATGCAAGTAAATAACCTAGTCGGATAGGTTAATCGGTCAACTAGGAGTGATAACAGTTCTAGGGTACTTCGGTACCTCTGTAGCCTTTGGGTTACGATGCATGAACCTTCAGATTATTATGTGGCATTTAGGTTGCAATGCATGTTGACCTATATGTCTTGTGATGATTTGTGACCTTCGGGTTTGATGCATTTTTGATCTTCGGATCTATTTTACAGACCCTTGAGTTTGATGTGTGCGGGGCCTATGTTATTCTCAGGGCTTAAATGGTCCGTGAGACTCCGTTATCCTTAGTGTATGTGTTTTCTTGAGTACGGGCATATTAAATGGATAATAAAGAAGAATGAATATGGATTTCATAATGTATGACATTATGTATGATGAGTGATCTTGTGATGTAATATGCCTATGCTTATATTGTGTGGATGTGTGACACCTCTTACCTGATCCGGTCACCAGACCTGAATAAGGGATGCACATAGAAACACATTATTAGAACTCTTATCAAAATCTTAACTCATTAAAAACATGATTTTAAACTTTATTAACAAATTAAGTTTTAATAAAAATACGGGTTAACAAAAACTTTTCAAAATCTAGGTTTAATTCACATCTGGGAATTTTTGTGCCAAAAATCTGACAGCATAACAATTGTACTAGGAAACTAACCCGAATATAAATAGTAACTTACATAGTAAAACACAATTCTATAAACATTCTCAACTCATTCCAAACTTCTATGATCCTCATAATCACCCTAATCGAACAATATCTCAGCAACATAAACCATGCATCAAGAACAATATCATATTAGCAAAATAGTTTAAAACCGACTTTAAAATATGTTACAGACATTTAAAAACCATAATTTACATTTACATATAGCTTAGGCCCACTTTTTCCAAAATTACATCATATGAGTGCTTTACAACTATACATCACATAATCTAGATTTATGTACCAAAAATATACCAAAAGAATCACATTCTCTTATTAACCTTGGTGATCCAAGGCTATTTACTTGCATGGGCTACTAACCAAATTATTTTTAGTTTCACCTATTTAATATAACTTAATATAGCTTTTAATTAAATTGGGTTGGCTAACTAATGACAAAACTGAGAAAAACATGTTATCTCTTGATAT
>CANXYI012117157.1:0-12948 GCA_948208565.1 Hura crepitans
AAACAATAGTGCATTTACATTACACACTTTAAGCCACTTCCTCAGCTACATGTTTTAGCCCAAATTCTTTTTAGCCATTTCAATGCACATTTTCATAGTATATATTACTATATGAATATGTCATATACTTAATTAATTTCATAGCCATTTCATGCCAATTTTCAAGCCATAGTAATTTACTTATCTAATACTTTACATCCTTAAATTTCTTGCCAACATGCCATGATTAAGCTCTCGGGTACTTTGGATAAAATGGACTAAAATTTCTTTGCTTTCCACATGATATCCATATTCAATCATATAACTATGCCATGATCACCAATATACTCATAAAGATGTCATACTAAGCCAATATGCCTAAGGTATAAAGCAACATTACTAGGAACCACTCATGATAGCTCACGACCACAAGCAAAAATACACAATCCATGGTGATTTCCATACCCAAATTTACATAGTTATATCTTAGCATGCCAAATACATTCTAAATATTCATCATAGGCAGCAAATTCCTCATTTAAACACCTATAGGCATCAAAATTAGCAAGCATTGTAAGGCCAATTAAGCACCCACTAAAAATAATATTCTCAACTCCACTAAAAATAAGTCTTGGGTATGTACTCAAATCATACCAAACATTGAATTCTCAAACCCACAACATATACATGCACACTTATTGAGCACCACTAAGCTATTTACTCACAACTTATGCATCTTATAAGCATTATGGAACCTAAAACATGTCACGGCCTATAAAGAGTCTAGGCTTAAAATTCAACATTCCAACTATGCATATTATTCACATTCTCATGCACATTTCAATCTTTTGGCAAGTTCACTAAAGGGTTTGCTAAGCCAATCTTTATTATTAATCATCCTTTAACTCATTTCTAGCATCACTATGCCATAAAAAGCATGAAGGAAATCCTTGAAGTCCACTTACATGTGATTGTCTCCCTTGACTCTTCAAAACTGCACATTGGCTAGCAAGCAATAGTGACTTATCTCGTCCTCCGTGGATCACTAAATGCCATCCTTATGCCACAACAACCTCACACACATCACCACCCAGATGTCAGCCATGGTCCAGCATAAAAAATTAGCCAAAAATCCTAAGAAAAGGGAGAGAAATAGCCATGGACTTACCTTTTGGTCATGGTTCTAGACTATCTAAACTAGTCACTTTATACGAATTTTATCTCCCAAATGACAACTCCTTTCTGCCTAATTCTTGTTCCTTGTGGTGCCTAACACATAGTAAAATTTTTAGCAAATGGAATCATCCAAATTGGTGGTTAGAAGAGAGTATT
Organism: Hura crepitans; assembly: GCA_948208565.1. NCBI lineage: Eukaryota > Viridiplantae > Streptophyta > Magnoliopsida > Malpighiales > Euphorbiaceae > Hura > Hura crepitans. The sequence goes on from CANXYI012117157.1 coordinate 1,312, forward strand.
ATGGTGTTTCTCCTCACACTGTGGTGTTGGCAATAGAGGGGAAAATGGGAAAGAAGCTCTTTTGTTCATCCAAGTGTCATTCCACTTGTCATGACCCATTTGCCACTTGGCATGAAGTGGGGCTTACCTTGACATGTCAAAGGTGGTCCTCACAATCCCAAACTATCTCAATTTTTTTAGCAAACTTTGAAAATTCATAGAAATTCACTCGAACCTCAAAAAATTATGCCATTTGTTTTGAAATTCCTATTTTAATCCCTTCTATCTCCTAAAAAATTTTTGTGGCCAGATTCCACCGATAGGGCTATTTTCAAGCTGCTTTAATTTGCATGCCAAACTAAAAAATTATGAGAATTTGCAAATGACTTTTGATTCCAAAAATTCTTTCACCATTGGGCTTAGTGTAATTTTTTAGCTTTAGGGTCCAATATTTTTCGGTCTGTCTGGGTACATCCCATTTCAATCTCGGCCTGAAAAATTTTCATTGCACTGAGGGGTAGCTTTTAACCTGAAATGAATTATTGGTTCTACTAAATTTTCAAATTTTACTCTTTTCATCAAATTAAAACCCTTTGAAGTTTCATGACTAGTGTCATCGCCTTGATCCACATGCAAGTGACCCAGCACCTCAAGTGCACTTCTCAGACCCTGTGGCACTCTTCACAGAGCCTCAGAACATGGGCATTACATTTCTTCCCCTCTTAAGAAAATTTCATCATTAAAATTACCTGAAGTAAATAAATTAGGGTACTGAGCTCCCATTTGCATTGTTGTAGCTTAAGTGGTAGTACAAGCCTATATGCTAGAGGTTCAACCATATCAATATTCTTGTAGGGTCTAACAAACTTAGAACTCAATCATCCTTTTCCTGGACCTCTGCACCTCTTTCCTTGGAAAAACTTCCAAGACACTTTTTCTTTAACAGAATATTCGGTAGTTTCCTGCTTCAAGTGAATACATGATTCCTATTTAACCATACTACTTTTAGCCTTTTTCTGATTCATTTCACTTTTCCTTATCCTCTTTAATCAAATTTACTCTGAAGACTATCTATCTCCAACTTCACTTTAGTACAAATGGTTCTGCATGACATATCATACGATGCCTCATATAGGTTCATTTCCAAACTATACTAGTTACTATAATTATAAGCAATCTTTACCAAAAGTATAAGTACATACATATATCAGTTACTTGTATCACCCTCTCTAACTATCCATTAGACTGAGGATGATAACTTAGGTGATGAGCTAATCTGGTGCCTAAAGTTGCTTGCAACTTCTTCCAAAATCTGGAAGTACAACAAAGATCTCTATCCATATGACATTCACTAGCACAACTTGAAATCTGACGGTCTCATCACCATATAGTCTACCCAACCTTTTTAAAACTAATCTATTTTAATTAGGTAACTTAGACTATCTAGATTATTTGTCAACAATTATCCATGAAACATTCTATATACCATTGGTTAGTAGTAAACCCATCACAAAACTCAAAGTTAGCTTTTCTCATTATCACTCTAGTATAGCTGTAGGATAAAATAAGTTAGAAGGATTCTAATGCCTAGCTTCTACCTGCTGGTATGTTAAATACTTAATATCATCTCTCACCATACTTCTTTCTATACCAAGCAATCAATAAATAAAATTTCCATGCTTAAAACTTTCCTCTTGAATGAATGAAATGAGGAACCTCCTACATTTCCTTAAACTTTTGCACCCCAGATCCTCTGTACAAAATATGCATGATATGTTCTAATATTTCATCTACTTACTGATTGTCAACTCAAACCCTATGGTCTTCCCCTTTTAATCTTTGCTAACTATCTAAACCATCTACTCATTTCTCATCTGATTCTCTTTAATTTGCTGTCCAAATCTGACTTCACTCGTAATTCAGCCTCTACTACCTCTTTTGTAGTGAATTGTAACTTGGCATTTATAGCTCTCAAGGTCACCATAGATTTTCCTATACTTAGCATCTACCATCACATTTAATTTCACTAATAGGTAGTCAATCAAGCAATTATTATCCTAAATTAACTCTATCTAGCTTTTTTGTCGCATGTTCTTTCTCCTGACTTAAGGAATACTTCAAGCTCTGATGATTAGTACTTATACAACATTCCTCTTAATACTAATAGTGTCATCATATGTTTCAAAACAACCACAATGATAACTAGCCCTAAATTAGGGGTAGGATAATCCCTCTCTTGTGGCTTCAACTGTCTTAAAGCATAAGCTACTACCATTCCACCCAACATTAACACCTAACAAGTCATTCAATGAAGCATCCCTACACATAACAAAGTCTTTACCCTGTTCAAGTTGAATTAGGATAGGAGCCTCTATCAACTTCTATTTCAACTTAGCAAAATTGGCTTGACATTAATTATCCCACACAAAGCTTGCATCCTTTTTTATGAGTCCAGTTAAAGGAGTAACGATAACAAAAGTCCTCTTTGTAATATCAACTAAGCCTAGAAGATTTCTCATCTTAGTTACATTCCCAAAGGGTTTTAATTCCAACACTACCTTACCTTTATTGGGCCAATTTTGACTTTCTCTATTGAAAATTGATGGCTTAAAGAAAAACTTTATCCGCCCAATTCAAAATTATTAAGTTGGGCACACGACTATCTTGCTTTTATGGTCTATATCACAACCATTAAGTGTTGTTCATACTCTTTTTGGTTCTTAGAGTACACCAAAAGATCATCCAGGAACACCATTACCATTGGTCTATATAAAATTAAAAACTTTTCCCGTTTCAATCCATCAAAATTGCTAAGGCATTAGTAAGCCCCAATGATATCACTAAGAAGTCAAAATGCCCACACTAGGTCCTAGAAGCAATCTTAGTAATATTAGCTTCCCTAAATCCTTAACTGATAGTATCCAGATCTCATATCAACTTTAAAAGAAAGAAGACCAGCCTTTCTCAAAGATTAAGAAGATCATCCACCAAAATAAGGGATACTGATCCTACATAATCACTCTATTCAAATACCTTTAAGGTAATACACAACCCGAGTGATCCATCTTTCTTTCTCAAAGATAGCTTAAACACATACTAAAGAGTTATACTAGGTCTAATAAAACCCTTATCGCATAGCTCTTATAGCTATACTCTCAGTGCTTTTATTTTAATATATGTTATCCTATAAAGAACAATAAGAATTAAAGCAATACTAGGATGCACCTCCACTTCAGAATCTAGTTTTCTCTGAGATGATAACCCTAGTAGCTCTATAAGAAAACATCGAAGAACTAAACTTTAACTGATAGATATACTAGATCAGAATTAAATTAGTCAGACCAACACTTTAGGCCAAACATGCCTCTCTCCTCTTGAAGGAGTTATTATATCTTGACAATAAAGATAAGATTATCCAAAGGATTTCTCTCACCATCCACTAACTTTATCAATCTTCAAACAGTCTAGAGGGCCACTTCCTGTGGTTACCCTTAGTCATAGCCTGATACTTAATAAACCAATCCATCCTAGAAGTACCTCAATATATTGAAATACAACTTAGTCAAACCAATAATAATTCTTGCCCCTAAATCACTAGAGGCATGTCTTATACAACCCGTTCATAATCACACACAGCCCTATAAGGTTGTTAACTCCAATGTCTGCATCAACTATCTCAAGCCCTCTCTATCTATTTTATACTGGTGCAATACATGCATAGAAGGGCATTAAATCAGGGTTTATCAAAGCTAATATTGAAATATTTTGATAAATAAGATACCAGTCATACCATCTAGTGCTACAGCCATTTTTTCAGGCTCACTATACACTACATGGTTAAAACACAAACCTTAACTTTAACACCCTAACTATAATTTGACTACTCTCCTTTAGTCTATCTCTGACCCCTACTTGGGGGTGTGACATTAGGTATCTATGTTTGAGCACCCTCTTCCTATGCCTGAGGACACTTTCTTACTGTAGTGGTCTCTAGCACTGCAATGGAGGCATTCCTACCACTTGCCTCCTCTCTATTGCCCCTAGTGACTCTTTTGACAAAGGCTAAATATGGGTGGTCCACTCTCGATACCTTTTCACATTATCTTTAACAATTTGCACTGCACTAAACTATCCCACAATGCTTTGTCTCTTTCACTAAAAGAGGCCTCTCCTTGTTGGTACCATATCCTCTCTACTACATATAGCCAGTTTTGTTACTGTCAACTCCCTTTTTTTAGGGTTTAGCTGTCTATATCCTTGATTCTACATTGAGTCCTATCAAAAATCTCTTATATTCTACATATATGTCATTAGAAATAATCTCCTCAACATACTTTAGAAATCTGGTAAGATCCTTTCATGTACTACTTCTCATAGTATTAGGACAGGGTTTCTCCTGCTTGTTATCAGTCAATCACTCATAACTCTAGTTGCTGAGCAGCATAACTGAGTTTAAGTACTGGTACACAACTTGCTCTCAACATAACTATGGTTACTAAACCAATAGGTTACATAGCCTCTCCTTCGGGATTTAGAGCTGTCATTTTTGTATTACAAAAGACTTTTCTTCTCAACCTCGGACCGAATCATAGTTCAAAGGAATTAAAACATAACCATTTAATATCCATGTACTTTACTAAGGAACATTGAACCTTTGCACTAATATCACCAAATGTGACACCCCTATTGGATTTCTGAAGAACTTAATAAGCGATGCACTTCCTGCCAAGTCACCTATCCTAAAATTTCTCCCAAGGTCATTCTTTTAACTTTGACTAATGTCACACTAAATCATTTTATCTAATTCTAAAATCAATTCAGTCAATTCCTATAATCCATTTAGGATAGAATCAATATAGTTCAGTTATTACAGAGGAAATCTTATAACACTTTAGCACCAGCTAAATACCCGGCAGCATAATGGCTACCTGGGTCCTATCCTAAAATTTTAACAAGCTTGTTTAACACTTCTATAAACATTACTTAACATATCTCCTAGACTTATCTGGTCCCCCACTCTCAGCCTATCATCATCATTATCTAACACACATCAAACTCAGGTCTCATGCCATATTTAAAACATGTATCTATATAGCCTTAGGCTCATATAAAATCAAACATCATAGCTGAACATGCATACATAAGGAAACATGTAAGACTGTTTATCAGCAGTTAATGTTACTTATATACAACCCATATGCAAAGGTTAAAAACATGATTTCTACCTAACTCCATCCTAGTACATGGATATCAAAACTTTATAACAGTGACTTCTTATATCTTTACAGTTATCCTCTGAACTCTGATCGACACACTTCACAAGGCAAGATTCCACTGTGGGGGTACTTGCACACTAAAACAGGTATGTTGAGTATGCGAGATACTCAGTAGTGAACTTAAAGCATTTTAATCATGGTATTTTGTCTTTTTATATCTATTTCATCTAATGACTGGTTTCTACTTCATTATGTAATTTAATTACTCACTAGGGTGCCAAATTACTATAATACCCCTAAGGTATTATAAGGTCTGAAACAACATTTTTAACTCAGATAAATTATTTAGAGCAAAAATTAATACTTTTAAAATGCATACTTTATGAAACTTACTTTATTTGCAACATTTATGAAAAATGCCAAAAATGCACTTTTTACAAGATTTTATCAATTTCTCAAGAAGAAATCATTCAATTATGCTTAACTTTATCTTCCACAATTTTATAAGCTTTTTGACTCACATATATTATTTAAAATGGTTATTTCATCTATAGCATACATATTTGACATTAATTAACTTTATCTAGTACATATGTGTAAAATGCCATTTAGTCTGCTTTTTATCAACACTCAGAAAACACTATTCAATTAAACTTAATTCTTATATTCATAATCAGTCTCATTATTTACATAATTCAATTTATTGGCCCGACTAGGTAGACAACACTTTAAGACACTGGATCTACACAGAAAATAAACTAGTGCAGTGGTTCCCATTTTAGACCTATGCTGCTGCACCAGCATGTGTGCCATAATAGAGATCAGTTGTAGCCTCTCCAGACACAAGTAAATAATCAATAACTAGGTGAAATAATAGAGATCAACCTATAGGCCTCCCCAGCCACCATTAAGCATCATCAACTGGGTGACATAATAGAGATCAGTCTATAGACCTCTCTAGCCACCAATAAAGATCACTGCCTAAATATCAAACAACTAGCAACTACAAAACCCTAAGTTGACCAGTCAGCTTATCCAGTGGTTGTCTAACTAATAGGCTAAGTAGCTCAATTTAAGTTCATTTATTTACCAAAAATATTCTTATAATATTTAAGTTTCAAAAATAGACAGTTAAAAATTTTATCTCATACTTTAATTTTTTCTTCAGATTGCTATAGCCACATTTTTGCTCGACCGGGTAAAATTCCATCAGAAAAATTAAGTTTCGTATGATCAAAAATCAAAATATCATATGTTATGATTTATCATGGCATTTATGCTTAAAAAGTTAATATTTTCTATCTAGTGACATTTTTTGTTCAAGTACCAGTCAACTAGATAATTATAGGTCATTTTGACCACTTTTAAAGTCAATTTATAGGATTATTTTAAGTCAAAATTTACTCATTTTTCACTGTCCTTTTAAGTACATTTCTGGGCATAAAGCCAATTATAACTGGGGCACTTTCTAGGTCAATTATTGGGTAGAAAAGCCAACTATAACTGGGCCAATTCCATGGCCAAAACATTGGCACTAAAGCTATCCATGTACGTAGTTCAAATTTAACCCCTCAAAGGCATAAGCAAGGTTTAATTTAAGAGCTCATTTAAAGCCACTTTTTTAGTCATTATTTTAAGCTTTTGCTACATGTTTAATTCCAAATCATTATAGCCATTTCAAGGCACATTTTTAAAGTTTGTATTATTATATCAATATGTCATGATTAAGCTCTTGGGTACTTTGGACAAACTGGATTAGAATTTCATTCCTTTCCACATGTTATCCATATTCAATCATATACATATGCCATGATCACCAACACACTCATAATAAGCCAATATGGCTAAGTTACTGTAACACCCCATACCTATTTCTACCTGAAACAAATAAGGGGTGCTACTTCCCACTGAGGTCACCAATCCTAGGATTTCCCTAGGGGCCTTTCATTTAAATTTTACCCATGTTTCACTAAGTTTGTCCAAACCTAGCCTTAAGCCAATTTTAATTATTTATTCCCTTATTACTGCCTATTTTAATCCGATAAAATTCCTATTACACAGTAGTAGACATTTATGAAAAATTAGGCAACATGATGGCCACCTTGGTAACTAACCCCAAATAATTAACCTGCAAAGAAAAAGCACTTCTAACTTAACTTTCAACCTTACCTTTGGTCCTCTAGATCACCATCAATAGCATAATAACAAGTTCATATTTATCAACCACAGGGTTATAGACCCATCAGTAAATAAGCATGCAAAAATAACTATCCATTTACAAGCAAGAATTGTATATACATTTAGTTCATAGTTCCAATTGCATGCACATCTCATAACCCAGACTATTTATATTCACATGAGTACACCTCTGTATACAAAATACAAAAGGAAAACAAAAAGTACTAATGACTCTAAGTAGCTACACTAGTGGTGATGTCTGATGCTGGTTAGTTTTTTATTTATAGCCTATGCATCAGAACACCGACACGTTGAGTATGACACTCAGTGGTGGAATAAATCAAACAAATTATGTCAACTCATGCAAGCATACACCATATGATGTTCCATAAACAACAAGTAATGTTACAACTCTAAGTCCATTTAGTTAATTAATCTAATGTACTTATATGTTATGCCAATTCCATTCATATCTCATTAATCCTATTTTACTTATCTGTTAATCACAGATTTCTTATTAGTTACTTCAGTGTGATTCATTCCTTTTTATAGGCCCATACCAGACAAACTATGTTTTAAGACATTAGACAGTGGGATGCATCCTATGTAGTGGCCCACTTTTAGGGCCTAGGTAGCTGGACCTACCTTCCCTAATACTCAAGGACCTATAGCAGATAACAGGGACTAGTCCGTAGACCAGCCCTAGTATCTACACCTCATAGCAATTAGCACCAATGGTGGATACTTAGGGATCCATTCGTAGATGACTCCCAATATCCATAATAACAACTTATAGTGCAGTGGCTTATCACATAACCTAGGCAGCTACACCCACCACAATCAATACCTGGTAGTAGGCCCCAGAAGGATCGACTACCTAACAGCTACTCTATCCTCTAGTTGACTGGTCAACTAATCTAGTGGGTGTCTAATTGATGGGCCATTAACCATTTTAAACTATTATTATTATTATTATTATTATTTTACCATTACATTACCTTTTATGATAATATTACATAGGTCACTGTAACTTTGCCTACGGCCATAAAGTTACTATTCATTTGGTTAGTTTCCAGAACTGACACTATTCATTTGGTCATTTTTACCTTCTATGCTTTTCATTACTTATGTCATTCAAGTTTTATTTCCATCAATTCCTTACCTCATCATTCTTATGTTCAATACCTAATATAAGCCACATTATTTTACCATGTTTTTGTCACATGTTCTCATTCAAATAAATTACCTTTCTATGCCTTATAATGTACCCATTTTTAGGTCATTTCATTTGTGATTTCCACATACACACAAAATGCCTCAATTACTTACCTACACAAGCCATACACACTAGAATACACTATTCAGCCACATTAAGTCCCCACACTTGCATATGCAATCTTTCCCAATTTATTCTATAAATCATATTAATTCAATACCAAATACCTAATTATTATGTCAATTTGCCTAACTAACATGTATACACCAAAGTTGTCACATTTCCACATAAGGTTACATGTATGAAATTCAAAATATACACATGGCATAAATAAGTTTGAGATATTCCACATACCTAAGGAGTATCCAGACCCCTTTCTCCACCAATTTGCCTTTGAATGCCTTGATTTCTCTCACTTGAATTAGGCACCATTAAATATAACCATTCTCAACTTAGAAAAATTCTCAAAAAATATCCAAATCTCCAAATTAAATTCTAAAATCATAAGGATTCTTAGAAATGCCTAAGCTACCTAAATCAAAAATAAAAAAAATTACATTTAATGGTTTTTACTTACTTTGGATACTATTCACCCAAAGAGTGAATTTTCCAAATTCAAGCTCCTTGAATTTTTTTTGATGGAATTGAGGTCTACTATGGATGGAGGTTTTGTTTATAATAATTTTTCATGAAATTAGGTGGAAAATAGGAGAGAGAAAAGATGAATTTTATAAAGAAAACTCCATGAATGGTGTTAGCACCTTGTGTTTGGGGAGGAAGAAGATGAAGGGTGGCATGTGTGATGAATTTCACATATGTAACCTTTTATTTTTATTGGGTTGGCTACCTTTGATTGGGCCAAAAGGCCCCGAAATAATTTATGTACACATTATGGTCACTTTTTGATTCAACAATTCATAAAATTTTCTCTAGGTCTCCCAAAATTCCCATTTCAATTTTAAAAATCTCGATTAGTAGCTCTAGGGCCCACATAAAATTTTAGGTCAAAATTCAACCGTCAACCGTTGAATTTTTGGCACTGGTCACGGTCAGAATAAAATATTCAAAAAAATATCTATTGACCTCAAAAAATTATAATTCCTCCTCTAGCATACTTAGTGGAATTTTTAAGGTTCGAGGTATGATATTTTTGAGACCATCCGGGCACATCCTGAGACTATCCCGGCCTGCCCTCATTTTAGCTCTGTAAACAGTAGTTTTTAACCTAAAATGATTTATTGGTTCTGCTAAATTTTTTAATTCAATCATTTTCCCTATTTTCAGGCCCATCAAAGTTTTAAGATCAATATGCCAGTCATCAGACTCAAAATGAAGACCTGCACCACAGGGAACATCACTCGAGTCTAAAAGCGACTATTCATAAGACCTTGACTGTCAGGCATTATATGTAAAAAGCAAAATTACTAGGAACCACTCATGATTGCTCGCGGCTACAACCAAAAATACACAATCCATGGTGATTTCCACACCTAAATTTACATAATTCATTTCCTAGCATGCCAAGGACATTATAAATATTCATCATAGGTAGTAAATTTCTCATTCAAACACCTATAGGCATCAAAATCAACAAGCATTGTGAGGCTTATTAAGCACCCACTAAAAACAATATTCTCAGCTCTACAAAAAACAACTCTCGGGTATGTACTCAAATCATGCTAAACATTGAATTCCCAAGCCCATAATATATACATTCACACCTATTAAGTACCAATAAGCTATTTAATCACAACTTATGCATCTTTTAAGAATTATGGGACCTAAAACATGTCATGGCTAGCAAAGAGTCTATGCCTAAAATTAAACATTCCAACTATGCACATTATTCATATTCTCATGCACATTTCAATCTTTTGGCAAGTTCACTAAAAGGTTTCCTAAGCTAATCTCTATTATTAATCATCCTTAAACTCATTTCCAGCATCACTATGCCATAAAAAGTAAGAAGGAAATCCTTTAAGTCCATTTACATGTGATAGTGTCCCTTGACTCTTCAAAACTGCACACTGGCTAGCAAGCAATGGTGACTTCTCTCCTCCTTTATGGACCTCTAAATGTCATCCATAGGCCATAACAACCTCACACACATCACCACTTATATGTTATCCATGGTCCAGCATAAAAAATCAGCCAAAAATCCCAAGAAAAGGGAGAGAAATAACCATAGACTCACCTTTTGGTCATGGTTTTGGACTACTTGAATCAATCACGTTGCATGAATTTTAACTCCCAAATGACAACTCTTTTCTACTTGATTCTTATTCCTTGTGGTGCCTAACACAAAGAAGAATTTTTAGCAACTGCAATTATCCAAATTGGTGGCCGGAGGAGAGAGTTATGGTGTTTCCCCTCTCACTATGGCATCGGCAACAGAGGGGAAAATGGGAAGGAAGCTCTTTTATTCATCAAAGTGGAAATCCACTTGTCATGGCCCATTTGCCACTTAGCAACTTTCATGTCCACTTGGCATGAAGTGGGGCCCACCTTGACATGTCAAAGATGGTCCCAATAATCCCCAACCATCCTAATTTTTTAGCAAACTTCAAAAATTCTTAAAAATTCATTTGAACCTCAAAAAATTATGACGTTTATTTTAAAATTCCTATTTTAATCCCCTCTATCTACTCATAAATTTTGTGGCCAGATTCCATCAATAGGATAGTTTTTAGATTAACTTAATTTGCATGCCAACCTTAAAAATTATGAGAATTTGCAAACAACCTCTGATTCCAAAAATTTTTTCACCATTGGACTTAGTATAATTTTTGAGCTTTAAGGTCCAATATTTTTGGGTTCGTCCGGGTACATCTGGGGTCAATCCCACCCTGAAATTTTTTATTGCACCAAATGATAGCTTTTAGCCTGAAATGAATTATTGGTTCTACTAAAATTTTAAATTTTGCTCTTTTCATCAAATTAAGTCCTTTTAATGTTTCATGAATAATGTCACTGCCTCAATCTACGTGTAAGTGATCTGGCACCCTAAGTGCACTTCTCAGACCTTATGGCACTATTCATAAATCCTCA
>CANXYI012117381.1:0-10500 GCA_948208565.1 Hura crepitans
ATCCATCAGAAGTCAGGTTTATACAAATATATAGCTAACTGTCTAAGGTTTTATAATGCACATACACTACCCATTTCTAACTCGTCTATGTACATGAGTGCATTACTATGACATAATAAAAGGAGTATAAAAATATACCAAAAAGAACTTATGGTCAGCTACACTAGCACCAATAAAGCGAGACTGTTATCCTACCTATTGTTTATATATCAGAACACCGAACACTGAGTATACACTCTGTGATTCAATAGACACAATAAAGGTATGTAATATATGCAGACACACAAATGAGGTCATGTACACACATGCAGAGACATTTCAAGCATACTCATGCAAGATATCAGATTAGATGCCATTCTATATATCATGTCTCCCAACGCCTTATTATGCAAGTAATCAATCATAGAATATTTATCCTTGTAACACCCTTATCAGACCCCTAAAGACTCCTAATAATAGGTGTATTTCTAAGCTTGACACCCGTCCTATTGATCTTTTATATATCAATATCTCATGGTCCTCAAGCTCCACATTCAATTTAATATAAAATTAAAGACAGCTGATCACACAAGCTTTCATTCATTTATAGAAATATTATTTATACAAATTTTTTAATTGAATAGATTACAAAACCACAGTAGCTTCTAAACATGTCAGACACATAACCTAAACCTATTACATAAGTGCCATTACATAGAGTAAATTAAATAAAAATCATCCCCCTTGCTAATTCTACTGTGACACTACACCCGTCTCGAGGCTATCCCACTGTTCCTATTTACCTGCACACTAAAATATTGGTACAATGAGTATGAAACTCAATGGCAAATTTAATTAATTAAAAATATGTCTCACCTGTTACACATAAGTAGTTTAATATATCCATTTTATAGGTTCATACATATGAAGGTCAAATGAAAATATATCTTTCTTTGTATTGAATTTTATACTATTCTAATCTTTTAACAAATTAACTAGATTTAGGTCACTGCACTAATTTTATCAAGTAGTTCATATAGCTGGTTAACCCCATATGTTAAAATTAATGGAGACATAGCTTCTACTAACATTAGGCACACATTATATACTTTTCTTATACTATATTTTCCAAACACTCACAGGTATCTCTATGGATTAATCTCAATTAATTATTTTCGTTAGCTCATTCAGATTTCCTTTGCTTATATTACAGATATCATATTCATTTAACTAGTTAATAAATTAAAAGGAATAATATTTAAGCTCAGACTTAAGCCCCACTAGGTAGATCACACTTCAATACATTGGACCTAGAGGGAATAGTTAGTGCAGTGGTCCTCATTTTGGATTTATGTCGCTGCACCGACCTAAATGCCATAATGGAGTTTATTCATAGCCTCTCTAGACATAAATGTTGTGTGACATAATGGAGATTAGACCGTGGGCCTTCCTAGCCACAAGTAATTATGTATAATTGGGTGACATGATGGAGATCAATCATTATACCTCTCTAGCCACCAAATAATCTCAAAGTCATGATGACATAATGGAGATCAGTCTGTAGACCTCTCCAGCCACCAACAATTAAGCTCAAAGACTAGGTGACATAATAAAGATCAATCCATAGACCTCTCTAGTCACCAGATAACTAACAACTATAGAACCCTAAGTTGATCGGTTAACCCTTCCAGTGAGTGTCAACTAATGAGCCATTTAACTCTATTTCACATCCATTCCTTTACTCATTAACTTTTTATAATATTTAGAAGTGATTCATAGTCAAATACAAATTTATTTTAATAGTTGAAAATTTACTTGAGCAGTTACATATCATATCTCGGTCCTACAAGAAAATTTTAAGTCTATTTTTATAAGCTTAAGTTAAATACAATTCATAAATAAGTTCGGGGCTATTTATTTAATATTACCACTTCTTATGTTATTGACTTTATTAGTAATGTTTCAACTAAGTCTGGAATAGTCCTTTTTCTTAGGATAGTCATAAGTCATGTCTCAGTTACTTATCACTAACAAAGGCCCATAGCCATTACTGTCTCTTACAAGTTCATAAGCTTATAGCCATCCCATTCTAGGCATCTTTTATGCCTTAGGCCATGTTAACAATTACCCTTCATAGGCTCAGACAAATCAATTTGGCATTGTCATAAGCCTAAAGCCAAACCTATTTACTCTTTCAAAAGCCTCTAAAAAAATTCCAACTTTCATTAATTATATAAATATAGGTCTTTAATACCCTTAATAAATTTTTTTTCCATTCTTGTTTCCTTGCCATCTTAATTTCTTCATACTATTAGAGAATCTCTCAAATCCCAACAATTCATGTTGTATTTTAGCTCAAATTAGCATATGTTTTCTTACCACCAATTTAATATTTTTCTCAGTCTATAATATGTAAATACCATATGTATGTGTAATTATTCCTTCATGAGCCTTGCTCACCATTTTAATTTCACTTTTACATTAGTTTAGCTCTATACATAAATCATTTAATTATTCTAATAAAGGATAGTTACCATTATTTTATTTACATTATTTTCATAAATAGACTTATTTTATGATCTCTATAAGGTATAAATTAAAACCTTTTTCCTTGCATTATTTTCATGCACTAGTGTTAATCCACTCTATATGAATTTTATTTAAGTTCAATTTTCTATTCTAGGCGTGTTTTAATAAAATTCACATGCATCAATTTTTTTTTGCTTTGCATGTCTATGTATCTAAATTATGCATCTTCCTTAGACTATCACCCATTTATTATAGATCACTAGTCGAGGAATGAACTACCAGTAATTGTTCAAGGCTATATACTAAGACCACTATCCTTTTATAGTTCAAATTTAAGTAATTTGCACTTGCATTTCACATAACTTTTTTGAATTCCCTTCTTAGGTGCCTTCTTTCATGTCAATCAAGACACTACCATCACCTTTATATTGATCACCCTAACAAAAATGTATGCTTATAAGTACATCTCCCTTATGCCTTAGCCATCATGCCATATATATATGTGTGTGTGTGTGTGTATATATATATATATATATATATATATGTTCATCTCAACCATAAAAGTAGTCTCCACATATAGTTGGGTTATGTCCATAATTCAGACTTACAACCATAAATTTCCATGATTGTATCCATGTCCTAGATGTTTATATTACCATAAAGATAGGTTTATATATATGTATATTTATGCTTGGTATAAGCACCTCTTGACCAAACCTCACAAGAGTGATGTACATGCCTGTATGCCTAAGCAACTACCTATATTGCTCTTTTCATTACCTCACACCATATGTACAATATCATCTCTTCTCCTTTCTTTTGAGGCCTACCTAATGTGTGAGGCTCCTTGATGCCTCTATTTACACTTACTATGTGACTCTTATCACTTGCACCCTATACACAAAAAAACAACATTAGAGCTTCTTTCAAGTTCATCTTACATCAGGCCCTCTGTCACCTTATGTTGCCTTAATGCTTTATTTCATCTCACATCAGCCTTTATGTCACCTTATTTTGCCTTAATAATTTATTGACACCTTATACATAAATAACAACCTTAAAGCTTCATTCAAGTTCATTTTACATTAGCCCCTCAATCACCCTATAATACCTTAATACTTTGTTGACCAACCAGAATTTTGCCCTACCCCAATCACAACTCTCACGCTAGCTATTACCCATAATGTCACCCAATTCCCCTTTCTACTAGCCTATTCATGCCATACCTTTCACCCCTACACATCATGCTATACTCCTTAAAATCGAAATACTAATCTCCCATCCATGATGTCATGCTATACCTTACACACTCACACACAATGTCCTTAAATTTGTACATCACTTTGGCTGTTGAATTTTAAGCAAATTGATGTGAAAATAGCCCCCTCATGCTTAAGATAATTCACCAAGTAAAGGAAAATAGAAAACACACACAAAATAACACAATAGCAAACTTAAGCACATTTAGCTCAACCATAATTTCATACATCTCTTTTGCAAGCTTTCCATCAAATAAGTAAGAATGGCATGCTTTTAATTAATTAAATCCATATACCTATAAGTTCTAGTAGCCTTTCTTCCTTAATTCATCACCATGCTGCTCCTCCCTTTTTACTTAATAATCCTTTGCTATCCCTAACCATTTCCCTTCAAAATGCATCAAGATTCCAAGCAACATCAGTCAAAATTTAAAAGATATAAGTGCTCTTAAAGGGAAAGAAATCCTCCAAAACTAAAAGAGAAATGTAAGGGATACTACCTACTCATACTGAATTTCCTTTGCTGCCTATGACCTTCATTTTGGTCCTTCATCATCTTTCGTTAAAAATTCTTCTTAATAGTAATAACCATCCTCTCCCCATCTTCTATGGTCACTAAGTTCAAAGACTATTAGGGCCTTAAGGAAAGGAAAGGAATATGAGGCTGAATAATGCAAAGAAAATAGAGGAAATGATGTCCCCCAACATGGACAGCATTTTCAAGTGAAGGTTTTCTTTAATAGAAAAATAAAAGTGGATATGGGGAGGGATGGTGGCCAGGTGTCCACAAATGGCCTTGGCCATGTGACATAATGGCTGAGTAGGATTGGGGAACCCTCAGTTCATGTTATGAGGTTCTTAAGCACACTGAAGTTTGAATTCCTGAACATAGGGGCTACTAACTTTGGGGATTTTTAAAAAATCACATAGTTATTGAAAAAATGCACCATTTATTCCTAAAATCATCATTTGATCCCAATTTCATCCCTGCAAAATTTTGTGACAAAATTCCAATGGGAATTACCCGAATTGTAAATTGAGTTGCAGCAACTCAATTCGTAATAGAACTTTAGGAATTTTTATACAGCCGCTCAAACCTCTAAAAATTGTCATGTTTGTTTCTAAAATCTTCAAATACTTTCAATTAGAGGCACACCAAATTTCATGGCTATAGATACCTCACCCTTGACCTATGATGATAGCTAGAGATAAACTATCAAGCATAGCACAAAGTCATCAAGAGGTAGGTCCACATAGACCAACTAAATAATGTCTGCACAGACTAATTACATAAACAGGCAAAGATCTAGCCCACGAAGTCCATAGACCAGCATATGAAAAAGCTTAGTCTACATGGACTAGTACAGATAAGTCTGCACGGACTTACCGATGAAAAAAGCACTCCGGAGGAAAGATCCTACCTATTTAATCTAGAAACTAGAATCCTTTAAAGATTGGGACTCCTTTCTTGATGAAAATAGAAAAACCTAAAGAGACTAAGTATAAATACTTCTCTACATCAATAGAGAAGAAAAAGGAGGCTAAAAAATTACAACTGGATATATACACTCAAGGGGCATAAAACATCTAGGAGGTTAGAGAGCTTAAACTAGGAGCAACTCAAACTATCTTCACCTAAACCTTGAGACTTTTGTACTATTATTTGAAGGGACTTCTTGTTCAAGTAATATCTAAGGTCTATTACATGTTTTTGGATATCTTATAAGCCTATGATCTATAAAATTGATGTATAAATGAGGTGATACTTTGTTATCCCCACTTTTATTCATGATGAGTAGACCATTATAGTAATGTACATAATGTGGAATTGATTCTTACAGCCAAAATTAAGTATGCTGCATAATGTTAATAAATTATTATGCAATTTTAATCATATGCATGATTAGGTCCACACAGACTTAGTTCCTTTAGGGGCAAGCATGATAGGTTAGTTCACGTGGCCTTTTTCCTTCTATGTGAATATGGCAAACTGGTCTGCACGAACCTATATCTAGTAAACACAATTTTGTATCTTTAGGCACTTGGTTATATGCTAGTTGATAGAGGTCAATCAATATACTTATATGTTAATATTGAAGGCATGTAATTATGTGCATGGGATTGAAAGATAGTCTGCACAGACTCCTTGTCACAGGAGCTATACATTTGCACGAACTTGTACATGATGAATTATATAATGGCTCCTCAAAATATGCTTTGTTTGTATAATCAATAGCCTTTGATTTACTTATTTTAGATATGTTCATATTCTGATTATCATGTATCAATGCTTATATAACATTGATCTAACATCATTTGGTTTTGTTGTTCTTCGAATTGTCAATTGAATTCCTTTATTAGATCAAAAGTTAGAACGAACTTAACCCTTCCCTGGAGATGGTCCGCACGGACTAATAATAGACCTCTTTGATGTTCGTATGGACCACAAAAGTGGGACTATTTTAGTGCCATGTTTTATTTCTTTGGCTTTGTACCATTTTATAGTTCATTGCTTATTTTAAGGTTGTAATAGCTAGTAAACAATTTGTGTTGCCTGCTAAAACATAAATTTCACATCAAACAATTTTATACATAATTAACTAGTGTTCTCTACTAAAATGGATTTATATTTCTTTAATTAAAAGTCACATGAAAAATGTATTTTAAAAAAATCCAATCTCCTAGAGATGGGAGACAATTACTCCCAATTCCTATGGAATTATAGGTAGTTGTCAGGTTAATTAATAAATAATGAATAACCCATCTTCTGGATGTACATACGCATATTATATTTCGTAAATATTGCAATTTACTTCCTTACATGAAAAAGTGATACAATTTAAATTAAGAATGATGCATGCTCAATTGATAAGGGATTGATAAATGTTACAATATACATGGACAACATATTATTGGGGCATAAATATGATCTAAAATTCTTAACCCTTTTGGTACAGAAGATTAGAGGTTCGAGTATAGAGGCCAGATGGTGACTCCACTAACCACTCTTGTCCTTAGTAAAACATCATAAATCTCTACAGTGGTGACTTTACTTGGGATGAGAAAATTTAATTTGAAAGTGCCCAAATAATATGTCATCCAAATATTCTAATTTTTATCAGTCTCATACATTACACTTCTTATAAACTGTGTCCTTTTTACCCTAGATGGTGTTATGAACAGTGACTCCATTTTTCTTTCAAGAGTAGAGAAGTGCTAGCATATCCTTCACTCACAAGCCTCATATGTTCGGGTATATGACAAGGTGAACTAATCGATCACTATTATCTTTGATTAGAAAGACCCATTATGAGGGACCTGATAAGCCTTTTGACCAAAACTATGAGCCCATGTAGTCAAGCTTAACAACTTCCTCTATGTTGTATGACCCTAAGTGCATGTGATTACATTTATGATTGTTATATAGACTTTTAGTCTTATTTGAAGTAGGGTTAAGCGTATTGTGCCTTTTGTTCGGGATGGGCCCACCCTAATTTCACATCAAATAAGACATAAATGTCTTAAGGTCACTATTTTCACTTGCGCTTTAAATACAAGAGGTCATTAGGCCTAATTAAGCCTATGTTTGAACTTATGCATCCCTTGATGATGCTTAGGTAAGCCCACCTAGGAATAATGACTAAAACCATGAGTGTGGGAGTAATAAGGTTGGAAGGACTATTGCATGTGTTTGTCTTTTGCTGCATCATAAACATGCATTTACATGTCATGCATCATCTCACATCTTATACTAAACATGCATCATGTCTAACCCCTTTATCTTGTTTAGCCACCATTAATCCTTCACTTACTGCTTAGTGGAAGAGAGTGGGCAAGTGCCTCAGTAGAATTAGTATAGAAGCACCTATACATGAGGACCCATTTCTTCTGATGAGTACATGACCAAGGCTATGTTCATAGAGGCAAATGGCTGAGATAGAAAGAAAAATGATTGTACTAGTTACCAATGCTTTATCCCATATGCAAAATCCACAAGAGGTAGGGCAGACTTCTGATACCAATAAGGGGAAGGAGATTACAAGAGAGCTTAAGGATAACTAGTCATCTAATGATAAGATACCATAGGTGGTAAAGGCTTACAATAGGGTAGCCCCTCCTAAACCACTAAAAATGATAAGCTAAAAAAGTTAAAGTAAAATATGAAAGCCATGTCTCAATTTGTAATTGAGGGTAGAGATATTGCCCTGGATGAAATCAATCTAAGGCCCGATCACTCTATACCTCATAAGTTCAAGATGCCAGATCTGAGCAAGTTTGATGGAAGTTTAAATCCTCATAGTCATCTGAAATAGTATGCAGTAGCCATAAGAGCCACTCATTTAATAGAAGAGCAAATTGTAAGCCTATTCAGCATGTCTCTTAGAGGTCAAGCTCTTAACTAGTGTCACTATCAAGAGAGAAGGGTCAAGGAGGACTTAAATGAGTTAGAAAGAGCATTCAACAAGTAAATGCCAATAATACCAGCATTGAGATCACCTTGAAAGATCTAGAACTAATTAAATAAAAGCCTAATGAGAGTTTTTCTAACTATCTATAGAGGTGGAGGGAAAAAATCCTAAATATTAGAAATAAGCATAAAGATATTGACTAGATCAAGATGTTCATTAGAAATGTGAATATTAACAACGGGCTCACAACTAAAAGCATTACTACTTAGGAACAGCAAAACGACATTGCCATTAACCTTGAAGCCGATTATCAGAATAAGGGTTACAAGAGATCAAATAATAATCCTACTTTTTACGGGTGGAAATGCTAGCAAATCCACTAAAACTATTGAGGTGCATGCAGTTCAAGGTTACAAGTACTTAAATTTGGGTAAATCCTTATCATGGTGTTTAAAGAAGCTCATTAAAGAAGGGAAGCTATAGCCACTTCCACACCAGCCATTCAATGGACCATTACCCCCCAATCATAGGCATGATCAGTATTGTGCTTATCATTAAAGAACTGGACACCTTATAGACAACTACAAACTCCTTCGAAGAGCCATCCAAGATCTTATCGATTCAAAATAGATCCTTAACCTGGAAACTTTATCAAACCTACTGCCAAAACATCACATCACAAGCCTCCTTAAATCCAGATTACTCGAAGAGTATGTGTTTAAGGAAATATATGGGTCTAACCTAGCTATAAAAATAGGAGCGAGGGTGAGTGAATCAATATGAATGACTAGTTTTGGGATAGTGAGAGTGACCGTTAAGCTGGGGAGAGTAAGAATTTCTAGGATGAATCCTTTGATAAGGATTTTAAAGAGGGTAAGAGAGAGCCAATATAGGTTGAGGAAGAAATGGTGGAGAGAGTAAAAAAGAAGGATCGGATTCTACCAGAAAAGAACCTTAATCCAGAATAGATAAGCATGAGGAGGTGTTAAAGAAGCTTAAGAAGACTCAAGCCAACATCAACATCTGGGATTTGCTGATGTCATCCAAAGACCATAGGTAAAAAATGGTTAAAGCCCTAGGTTAAGTTGTTATTTCCATATCTACCACACTGGATGAGCTTGTATAAGTGATGAAAATAGGCAATATAGGCCTCATTACTTTCTTAGACATAGATTTGCCTTCAAAAGAAAGGAAGCTCAATAGACCCCTTTTTATCAAAAAAGAAGTGAACGGGAAGAAAAAGCGTGGTTGTGCAATGGTCGATAATGGCTCCTCCCTTTATGTTTACCTTACTAAGATCCTAGCTAGTTTGGGGATCAAGAAAGAGGATTTATTACCCTCTAGTATCATTATAAAGGCCTATGACAACACTAAAAGACAAGCTAAAGGGTCTTTTACAGTCAATGTGTAGGTGGTACCAATCATTGATGAAGTTGAGTTCATAGTTATTGACATACCTACTACTTTCTCTGTCCTATTAGGAAGGCCTCAGTTCTACAAGCTAAAAGGAGTTCCCTTAACTTTGCATCAAATGATTAAGTTCCCATAGGAAGGTAACATCATTACCATAAAGTAGATGATGATGTCTCCATTTTAGTTATTGCTAATTAGCCTTTCAATGGATTTTATGTTACAAGGATTTGTGAGGATTACATAGACCCGCCTATGTCCAAAATGATTAAGAGGATGGATTTCTTCCTGGGAACTGGTTTAGGGAAAAACTTGCAAGGTATCATTGAACCTTTGCAGCTATATACCAAGAAAGATGCAAAGGGGCTGGGCTACGATCCGAGCAATTAATGTAAACCAAGACAAAGCAATTCATTAGAAGATTATTTTGTCAAGTAGAAAAGTATCAAGTATGATGGGACCTTAGAACCTACCATAATAAAGGGACACTACACCTGGATTTGAGATCTTTGACAATGTTATGGATTGGGAATCAGAGCATTTTACTTAAGTTTAGTGGATAGAAGAAGTGTTCCTAAAGGCTCGAGCTATTGAAGAAGTCTATCCTACCCTCCTAGAGGACATGCTTGAGCTAGAAAATTTTGATTTATTTATAGACAAGTTGTACCTTTGTGACCTCTTCGAGGCAAACGATTTACTTTCTAATAAAATGAATAATAAATTTGCTTATTTGTGTGATCTTCCTCTTAATGGTAATGTGCATACAAATGATCATTACATGAGCATTTTTTATATTAATTACATTAAAACTAATCCTTTTAATCTTGGAACAAATGAACAACCAAAGAATGTATTAATTGCCTATGATACTACTATCGAAGAAAAAGAAAATTTTGAGAGATTGCTAAAGAAAT
>CANXYI012117412.1:0-10804 GCA_948208565.1 Hura crepitans
TGATCACTCCTTGTGAGTAAAATATGAACCATATTAAGATGGCATGATGAATAAAGAATTTGATGTAAGGATAAATGCTAATGAGATATGATGATCATTTATGAAGTATGTAAATGATGTAACGAACATTATGTCGTTGAGACATTTATAATGACATAAATGAAATCAAAAGATTTAATTTTTGCCCTATGGTCATTTGTTGACCAATTATACTTAAAATCTAATTAAGCTAATTAAAAAAGGTGAAATTAAATACAAAAATGGTGATAGCCTATATATGTAGACAACCTAGCTTGGATAGGTTGACCAGTCAGGTATAGAGATAGTAACTGCTAGGGCACTTTGGTGCTTTTAAGACCCTCAGGTCACCATATTGAGGCCTACAAGCCACCATATTTACCTTTGGGCTATGACTTGAGTTTGACTTTGAGACCTATAGGTCACTATATTGAGACCCCTGTGGTTATTATTGAGACCTTCGTGGTTACTGTTGAGACCTTTATGGTCAATAAGTCCCGTTATCTAGTTATAGGTAATTGTCTCTTATATATGGCAAATGCGTATTAATATAACATAATGAAATTAAAATATATAAATTATGAAAGTCGTAGAGATACTATGATATCCAATATTGATAAAGCATGAAAACATGCATAATTCCATGTTATCGTCTAGTAATGGTGCTATGACATACTTGATATATCAAATGCTTATGGTGAGACTGTGTAATTTGTGAATTATTAAATTACATAATTATATTGGAATAGCTATATAACATGATCATTGTA
This sequence comes from Hura crepitans, assembly GCA_948208565.1. Classification (NCBI taxonomy): domain Eukaryota; kingdom Viridiplantae; phylum Streptophyta; class Magnoliopsida; order Malpighiales; family Euphorbiaceae; genus Hura; species Hura crepitans. The sequence continues at coordinate 789 of CANXYI012117412.1, forward strand.
TGCTTACATGTATGTGTATGAGTTTATGTATGATATATGAATACACCACTAAGCAATTAGCTTAGCGTATTGTTGTTTTTAGAATGCGTAGGTCAAAGAAGTACAAATAACAGTAGAAGCCTCACATAACTATGTAAATAAAGATACAGCTCTCATTTTTGGTACATTTTGAATTTCCTTTGTGTAAATTATAAGTTGTCATAATAGGAAGTGCATTTATATGTTACAAAGGGGATTTAGGCCTAAGTTAGTAAATTTTAATGTTTTGTAAAGTTTAGTTGAAAGTTTTGCTATGGTTTATATACATTCAAAGTATGGATATTGAATTTCCTTATATTTATGCTTGAGATGTATATTTTTTAGAAACTATTATGCTGAGATGTTTGGGAGGATCAGGAGGTTCCCAATGATTAAAATGTTGTTAAATATGAGATTATACAAGTATTTTTGTACTTATAGGTACTATTCATTTTAGGATAGTGTCCCGATATAGCCATTATACTGCTAGATTTTTTATACAACGATTCCTAAAATTGTTCTGACATTTAAAAGCAAATTTTTCATTTGAATAATATTTTAGAAGTTTAAATTTAATCAGATATTTTCAACAAGGTTTTTATTTATTCAGGTTTTTAGATTAAGGGAGTTTAGACATCAATTTGTGTGCTGTTTCTTATTCAAGTCCGATGACTAGATCAAGTAAAGGGTGTCACATTAATGATGCTTTCTCTAGTGTAAAGTTGTATCTCTCCCTATTAATATTTCTTTGCCCTTTGCTAACTCAATATTTAATACCTCATCTTTTGGCTGAACTTTTTTTGAGCATTCTCCTTCTTTAATTGGTTCTACAGTATATGTTGATGTTGCTTCTTTCACCATTGTTGCGTATGATTTTTTGGCTACTTATTGATCACTGTGTATTATGACCTTGCATTTTCTATAGGTATTTTCATTACTAGATAGTGTATACAAGTTATTGCTCTAATGGCATATAACATTGGCCTTCCCAATATTACATTGTAAGTGAAGGGTATATCGACAATCATAAAGACACATTTGCATACTTTTGTGATCTTTTCATCCCCTAATTCAACGTAAAGTTATGTTAAGCCTCGTACTGATACTTTTATGATACTAAAGGTGTTCGAACCAATTTTAGGTCCTCTAGAGGTAGATTCATTTTTCTTTATGCTTCCAATGTCAAGAGGTTCATGACACTCCGGTTATTTACAAGAATTCTTGTTATTAAGAAATTTGCTATGTAAACTTATGTTATTAAGGTGTCTTTATGAGCAATAAATATTAAAATTGTTGAATTAGGCTTTAATTATGATATTAAGTATACTCTTTAACTTGACCTTATTCCTTTTGTTGTTGTTGTTCCCATATGATATTCCTCTGAAAATCATGTGTTTTACTCTCATGCAGTGTCATTCGATACTTTTATCTTTATGAGATTTGTCATCATCTTATTCTAAATCATATCTCCTATTAGGACTCTCCTTTCCCTCACAAGTGGGACTTAATTGGATATCATTCCTTTTTATAAATATCTTCAAAGACTCTTTTTAAATTAATCTTTCTATTTCTTCTTTAAGGTGCTAGCATTCATAAGTTTCATGGTCAAAATCTATATAGAAGTCCTATAATATGTTCTTATCTCTCTTTTTGTATGACTTGTTGCTTAGTCTCTTAGGCTAGTTGATCATTCCATGATTTTATTTTCCCCACATCAACACTTTCAAAGGCATGGTATTTAATGGGGTGAGCTAGAATCTCCCTCCATTTCTTCATTTATCATCATCTTTTTCTTAAGGGAGCATTTTTTACTATAACTCATTTTCTTAGGGCTAGCCCTCATAGCTCTTCCTCCATCTTTCTTTCTTATATGAAGTTTTAGTAAGTATCTCCCATCAGCGCTACTTACATCATCTAAAGCTATGATTGTCTCGCTCTATCCATTAGCTTCTCGAAGTCAATAGGTCTATTAGTTACCAGTGAATTGTATAACCATGTATTCTTAACATTGTTTATCATTGTAACAATTGCTACTTCTAGATTTAGGTGTTTTAAATCTGATGTGATGTCATTAAACCTCTCTTTAAAGTCTCTAAGGCTCTCATCATTCTTTTGTACTACTTCCTAAAGGCCGATCATCATTTTCTTACTTTGAAGTTAAATGACAAATCTCATTTTGAACTTTTCAGACAATTACTTGAAAGAGGTTATTGATTCAAAGGGCAAATCATGGAACCACTTTAATGCATCTCCTGTTGACATGATGAAAAGCCTTGCATATAATTATATCATTAAAAGTTTACATATTGACAAGTGTTAAGTACTGGAAAAAGTGGTTCATTGGATCAACTTTTCCTTTCTATTTTTCCATTTGAATTTCTTTCAAATAACTAGGAAAACTCATTTCCCTGGTTTTTTGGCAGAATGGGAATCTGTACTTTCATTGAACTTGGGCTTTTTAAGGTTACCCACCTTGTATTTCTTGACAAATTTCTTAAAGTACTTATTAAGCTTCTGTTCTTCTTCTTCCTTTTTACTCCTGGATCTCATTTTTGGCATTTTTTTCTCTTTGCTCTGTTCTCTTTTTGATTCTCGAGTTTTTGCACTTTCTCCATTTGAGGGGCTTGAGGAATTATCCAATCGCTCTTTATTCGATACCTACTTTTACCTCTCGACTCTTCAATAGTCAAGGTTTTTATATCGCTCAAGGAAGAGCTCGAATAACTTTTCCTTTTGTTACAGCATTCTCATTTTCCAGAATCACTTGATGATCTAGAGGAATGTCTTTTCTTTTTGCTTCTCTTGGACTCAAGCATTCTATCATATGCCACCTTCTTGATTTGCTCTAAGAATTCCATGCACATATGCTTTTAAAACCCATTGAAGGCATTATCCAGTTCATCTTTGGTAATTGAAGTTGTAGTGAGTGGATTTGATTTCTCGAGACAACTGGTTATTGTTTTGTTTCTCACTGAAGATAGGTAGTCTTTGGTTCTCTAGTGTTTGTCCCATATCTTCAAATTGATTGGTGTCCTTCTTCTTGATGACTCATGGCTCTCAATGAAAGCACCAATTGATAATTATGAGATTGTTGTAAAAGTTTGTAGGACAATGGTTCGTTCAAACTACTAGTTGTAGGATATAATAATAGTTGCAAATAACATGCAAGATATAAGAGAACTAGCACTGATTCTCTTGAAATTAACACTCTAATGTTTAAGTTAATTAGGTGATCATCGACAATAGGGAAATCTAGCTAAGAGTATTGATTAAGTACATAACAATGCAAGATTTAACTCTTTATATAGGCTATTCCACTTGTTATTATGACAATTGTCTTAGTCCTAACAAGATTCTTCTTTATGTATTTAAATAGGATATTGATCCCTTATTTCTGAGAATTTTATTATTTATCTTATCTTACTGCTTACTCCAAACTGAGTTAGGAATCCTAAATTGAATAAGTCTTAAATTATATGCATTATCAATAATTACTATGATTGTCTAAAATAAGAGAAGGGTATTTGTTAATATTTGTCTTTTCAAAATAATTTTTTTAAAAAGTAGAAAAAAATTAACAATTACTTTGAAAAAATAATATTGAAATTTTAGTGAGAGTATTATTTTCATACACAAGTGGTTGAGGCATTTTGGTCATGTAATGTTGACATTTTTATATTTTAGATTTAATATGGTAGAGTATCGTTTTCTTTTCACACAATGGTAGAAGTAATGTTTCACCAAATAATTTTAAAATTTCCTAGTATAAGATTCTCAATTCTGACTTCTAGAAAGCTTATGAAATGAAATGGATGCTCTTTCAAATTGTGATAAACCTCAAAGACCAAAAAAACAAAATAATCTTGAACATCAATAAATAATAATGTATAATTCATATGTATTACCATTTTTTTTCCTTTCAAGTGCCTGTTTCAAATTTTTTTTATATTATATTTGAAGTTCATTTCAAAATTAAAGAGATGATTTATTAAAATTTTTCTTTTTTCACTCTTGGGTATATTTGATCTGAAGTTAATAAAATAAGGTTAATTATTAATGGTGCATTTTTTCATAGAGTAATAGCTACTACCAAAAAAAATAATTATATAATGATGTTTGGATCAATATTGAAAATAAAGTTAACCATAATCCATTAACATTTCTCATATTTGATATAATCATCAACAAACTAACGTCAAGCAAAAGATTAAAGTTTCAATCCATTTAATATGAAATAATAGCATTCCGAATATTGCACTAACGATAGATAGTGCAATAAATATTATATATTAATCTAGTGTAAATTTTAATCAAAAACTATCAATAGCTAAATGAAGTTAATTATTACTTCGGTAACATAAAACTTCCTTAACCCATACCAAACATTTTAATATATTTATAAGTTTCTTAGCAATTTTTTTATATTAATTAATTAATGAATAATTTAGTCAATTAAAAGCATTTTTTAGAAAATTTAGATGTTTTAATCGTTTTTTTTTTTTAATTTATGTATCAAAGTAAAAAATATACACTCGAAATAAAACGGAAGAAATAATTTCATTTGAAATCTGGATTTGTTGAAAATCGAAATGGAATCAAATCAAGCAGGGGCTATTCTAAATATAAACAAAGAGATTTGCTTTAGTTGCTTTACATATTTAGTAATACATGATTTTCCTTCCTCTTAAATTATTTCCATACTGTTTCCCTATTAGAAAAAGATATCCATTATGATTTCCAATCTCTCAGTTTCCTAGGCAAGCCAACTGATATCTTTCATCAACTAAAATCTCGAAGACTCGAGAATTCCAGCAGAAGAAAAATCATATGACGCAAAAATAATCTTAGTAACACATCAATGATTTCAAGCAGGAAACATAACCCAGTTTCAGCACATCCACACACCCGGACATGCCTCCTTTAAATCCTAGAGCTAATCATCTCAGATTGTCCAACAAAAGGATTAACTGCATAACGTGTTTTATTACTTTATGCATTTGAATACACCATAAGATCAAACTACTCAGTCACGGCATTTATGACCCTAATTGACAAAAACATAGAATAAGTGAAATCAACACAGTTTCGAAAATAGCACGCAGCAGTGACTAACGTATCACTTGAGCATACTTTACTGAGCACCGGGCATCAAGCCATGAAATCATATCGTCAAAGACCGTGAAAATTCTGTCACCAGGTTCCCCTTCAAGTATGCAGTGATAACCTTCCTCGTAGAGTTTCAGAGTTTTATCTTTGCTAGAGGCTTTCTCGTACAGAAACTGGCTTATCAGAGGATCTGTCACCTTATCATCAGCTCCATGAATAATCAACAATGGACATGAAACCTATATGCAAATCTGGCGTCAGTTAACTTTGTTCATATAAATTTAAAACAGTAGCTTGTTAATTTAAAAAAAAATGGTGGAATGTGGGCCTAAAATGGGTATGAAGACTAAAATGAGATGTTCATGAAGCTGGTTAAATGTAACCTTCTCCAGTTGTGCCTCGATTTCCTCCGTTGCCTTCAAAAGTTCTACAGCAGTTTGTAGTCGCACGGGATCATTGTAACAGATTACATTGTAGTCGGCCTATAATAGAAAGAATCAACATTGTTTATATAAATGTCAGTGAATAAAGCACTTAATTATTTACTTGTGGAAATTATCACATCTACAAGAAATTTTCGATCATAAATTTAGGAGTTGTTTATGCAAGTGTGTGCTTCTGTTATGTTTCTACTCTCTATTTGTTTTATTGATGTATTGGTGGTTGCACTAAGAGTTCTTAGTTACACAGGAAGAGAAAAAATATTCAGAGCAAAAATGTTGGTGAATGCCATATAGCAAGTAAGAGACATAAAGCACAATATCGGGAAGTATACAGCACAAACCATTTTTCTTGTCTTTAGATCTCTGATGGCGAGCTCTGCTAGATCTTTTTGTGGGACAAGCTTTGCTTTAGGCATAACTCTGGCTAGAAGGGTTAATACCTTCAAAAGTGCTGGTGCTGGCTTCACATCCTCTGAAATCTTAGCCAAAACTTGAGGTTAGAAAAACTTCTAGTAGGTCAATCAGAATAGTTCTGTAGATTAATGAGAAAAATAAAAGCTACATAAAGAATTAGATCAAATTGGGGCGCAATGAACAGAAACAAAAGTGTCAAATTCTATACAAGTGATGTTCATGTGATGACAAGAGCTCTATATAAATACTCAAGTAACAAATGCTAGTGTGTGAAAGCTGTTCTGCTGACCAACTGGTTTCGTAATCTACTATTGAGGTATGCCTGCCTCCCAAACCTGCTTATGCAAATTCAATGAGGTCGAGAAGCATTTCACCTGGGTAAAACTCTAGTATCTTATGAATGTAAAAATCACCTACTTGGTCTTCAGCGGACCCAGAAACATGCAGCATGAGGACATAATATACATGTTTGAACAGCTTTCAGAATGCAAATGAATTGTTGATATGCTAATTAATGTTAAGGATTCACCTAAACCGTGCCAAAGTTAAGACAAGGATATGCTTACTCTACACATTGGAGCTACAAGCATTATGCCATCCCATGCTTGTGGTTGCTTCAGATGAACTTTCAGGGTCACGGCTCCACCCATGGATTGCCCCAGTATGAAGCAAGGCAACCCTTTTAATTCTGGTCTTCCTGCCAATAATAACAGAAAACAAACATAGGAATTCATCATGTTGTAAAAGTGCAACAATAAGAAAATATTGTAACAATTCTAAGTATTGTCATTGCAAGGTATTGCACACCACAACAAACCTTTAATTTTTGAGTACTGTTCAATTACATTGTCAACTAATGCATCAAAGCTTGGGATATAACCATGCAATCCCTGAGACAAACCAAAACCAGGATGATCCAGAGCATAAACAACATATCCTGATGCAGCAATTCGCCTTGCGATACCTGAAGTTTTTCGCATTTTCCACAGATCAATAACAAATACTTTATGATTCGTTTTCAATAGAAGAATAAGATGAAAACAAAAGGACAAACCTTCAAAGAAGAAAGTGCAAGTATCACCGTATCCATGGCAAAAAAAGACAGCACCTTTAATTTCAACTCCTGATGGTGGCATCCAACTTTTCAAAAAAATTTCTAAACCTTTTGAATTCCTTTCATACCACTACAGAATGTAATAAAACAGTCACTAAATAACTCCATTTCAATTGCAGAACAACTAAGATATCAATAATTTCATTTCCATTACTTTATTAATCCCAGTAACGAGAAAATGAACGTACCTCTTCTGTTCTAATCCCAGCAGGAGCCCCCTATACGCAAATTCAATAAAAAGAAAAAAAGAAAAAAAAAAACATAAGACAAACAATCGAAATCTCACATAAAACATCATTAAAAGCAACCGTAATTTTGATCAGTTTAACAAACCTTAAATAATGGATGATCCAGCTGATTTTGCACCTCAGTGAAAGCCGAACGGACTCTTCTTCGAGCTTGAGCATAATCCAGACTCTGCGAGGCAATCAGATTCAGCTCTTCACTGGCACCTTCTATATGCTTCTTCTTTCTTAACATGTTCAAAGTAGTTGGGTGGCTGGACTTAAGGCTAATCTTAGGTGGTCGAGCAACAATGGGTAGTTGCTGTTTAAGTGGATGGTTGATCCGAGAATCAAGATTCCGGCGATGTAATGAGAAACTGGGCGATTGTTGTCCAACTTTGAGGGCAAAATTCATTGTCAAAATTGAAACAAGTTAGAAAAGAAGGAACCCAAGCGTGGTAAGGGACCGGTCGGCGAGTGATTCCCACGCGCCAACGATGGACGGCAGGGCTTGTCCCGGCGACTTCAATCACCACCACCCCGCAGGCAAAATAGGTTAAGTTTGGCCGGATCAACCCTTTGTAGCTTACGGGCCTTACAAACCCGACGTAAATTTATTGGATTTTCCTTAAATTTATCGGCTTTAGTATCTACTAATGATGCAGATAAAAAGTCAAGGATCGTCAGGTTAGGCTGATCGGCGACGGAAAATAAAGAAACTAAGAAGGATAGCTCAGCTGTCTCTGTGGGAAAATGAGAAGTTTTAGGGTAGTCGAAAGAAAATAGAAGAAAAAGTAGAGGCTGATCGGCGACGACGAATGTTGAAGAAGAAAGACAAGGAGAAAGGATTAAAAATGGTGGCTATTGGCTAAAGATTCAAAGAAAAAAGCGTAAAGAAGTGGACTTTCTTACAGGAGGCAGTTAAGCACGTGGTCCTCGTGATGTACAGTGGAACACGAAACGAGTTCAACGGACAACGGTCGGAAATTTGTTTTGTTAATGGGCTGGGCTAAAGTGGTTCTCGCGAGGATACTGCATACTAAATTAGAGGCCGAGATAAATCAAAATTTAATGGATTCACCATCCACTAAAGTTTGGCATTCGATCCGAGGAGCCACGGTCCTCGGACGAGGACCTTAGCATTTCTCCTGTAACGTGGAACAAAGCCTTTAGTTACATCACCGACCAGTGAATACGAGAGTTTTTGTTTCTTTTTGTATTATTGTGAAACATGTTCACTTCAGTCCTACTTTTTCTTTTCTTTTTTTTAATATTAAATTACTTCCAACATTTGTCCCCAAATTTTATAGGTTAAGATTGCTTACGCCAGCGTCTCTTAAAGAAACAATATGCAATGTTAGATTTTTCTATTTTCAATTATCTCTTAAACCCTCTTCTCCATCTATTTTTTCTTTAGGATAAACTACAAAGGGTTAAAAGAAAGTCTGATTCCAATCGCATTGAGTCAAGTTGATTTCAAATAAAGTAAACGAGTCGTTCTCTCAAATGTGTTATCTCTCAAACTCTCTTCTCCATCTCTCTCTTCTTTGGGATAAATTGCGGAGTAAGCAAGTCACAAGGAAGTCAAATTCCAATCACATTGAGTCAAGCTGGTTTCAAGCAAAGTCAAGGAGCCATTCTCAAGTAGGTCGCTTTCAGACCTCTCATTGGCAATGGGAGATAGAGGGAATGAGGTGAGTGAACGACTGGGTATAAGTTTCATTCTTATAGAGTCAAATCTGGGATACTTGTCGCTAGATACTTTTCGAATGGTTTGGTTATTGGAATTCTTTCTCTACCATTTGATAGTCCTTGTTGATTTCAGGTTTGCAATGGAGCAACATATGTTAATATTGATATGCTTGAAAGTAGAAAAGATGGAAGTTGACTGCTTTTGATTGAAGGTATTTACCTTATTCTTTTTTAAGTGTATATGGTTATGTTTCTCGAATTGAACTCTGAAATTATCATCACAGGGAGTTTTCAATTGTTAGATATGTGTATCACTGGTTATATAGCCAAACTTGTGCGGAGTACACGATTTTTAGAAATAAGGAGCCCTTTTTTTTTCCCTTTTTCTTCTTCTGCTTCTTCTTTTCCTTCTTTCCTTTTCCTTTTTTTCTCCTCTTTTAGACTTGTTATTGGATTTAGGGGGGATGGGAGAGATGCTCTTTTTCCTCGACTCTTATTTTAAATCTTGACTTTGAAGAATTTTCTCTTGTTATGATATTATCCATCTCGTCTTGTGATTGTTTTGCTCAATGTTACTACCTATATTGTTTTCAACTTTGTTTTTCCTCTTGCTACTTGGATTCCTTGTTGTTATTATTAGACTTAATATCTATATTACTATTTCTCCCCTCGTTGCAGATAATGGTGGTGGAGTGAGTCCAAATAAAATGCGACAATGCATGTCCTTAGGGTATTCTGCAAAAAGCAAAGTGGCTAACACCATTGGCCAATGTATGCCATTATTCTTTATGATTGTCTTTCTACAGTTATATTCCTGTCATGGGAGTCATTTTAAATGTGTATACTCTTTTTAAATGGAAATTGATTTAAGACTAGAACCATGAGGCTTGGAGTTGATGTTCTTGTATTCTCATGTTGTCATGGAAAAGATGGAGAAAGGTTTGCACTTAGTATGTTTTTTATGTAAAGTTGCATCGTGTATTTATCTGATTCCTTTGGGCTGGC
>CANXYI012117504.1:0-10979 GCA_948208565.1 Hura crepitans
TCACATATTCATGATGTGTTTCATGTCTCAATGTTGAGGTGATATAGATCAAATCCCTCCCACATAGTCCTAACAACATATGTGGAAATATAGCTAGACTTGAGCTATAAAGAAGAACCCATACAGATACTGACTAGAGAAGTGAATAGTTAAGGAATAAAGCCATTCCTTTGGTTAAAGTCCTCTGGAGACATCACAATGTAAAAGAAGCTACCTGAGAGCCTAGAGAGTAGATGATGGCTTAATATCCACACCTCTTCACTTTAGGTAATTTTGAGGAAGAAATTTCTTAAGGGGGGAAGAATTGTAATACCCATAAGTAGAGGCTCTATGAATAGTACCACTGAGGTTGAAAAGTGTTCTAGGAGTGCTAGGTCACCTTCATAAGGCTCAAGGCCATAAAATGTTAAGGGGCCATAAAATGATGAAATTGACTTAATTTAAGGATTTAGTAAAACTAATAAATTATTTTAGGTTATAATCTAGTAGGTCGTATGCTCAGTTGGAGTCAAGCCAAGAATGACTCGAGATGTGCTCGGACAAACTTGAAAATGCCATACCCTAAAGGTTAAAAATTCCCTTAAGTCTATTGGTGAAAGAATTTTTGAATATTAAGGTTGTTTGCAAATTTTCTAAATTTCAGTATCTTACACATAAATAGAGGCAGTTAGTTAACTATCCAATCGATGGAAATTGGCTGTGAAATTTTATGAGCCCCTAAATGAGACCAATCGAGGATTTTTAAAATAAATGTAATGATTTTTAGAGGTCCGAGTGATTTTTAAAAAGTCCCCAAAGTTTTTGCTGAAATCGAACTTTTTTAGGTTGTTTGAGTGGCATGTAGGCCCACCACAGCCACTATAAAAGGGCCAACGTGACATATGGAAGGCCAGTTGTCCAATCCCACTCACTCTTTACCTTTCTTCTTCTTCTATCTCCTTGCTGCAGTCGACAACATTATAATAAAAAAATTCACCATTTTCATACCCTTTTTCAAGTTTTTTCTTATGCCCATTACACAAAAAATCACCTTAATATGTTGGGAATTGATTTGTGAAGGTGTTAGAGCCCATAAGAGTGGCTAAAACTCAAGAAAATTCAAGAAAGCTTAAGGTGTCAACAAAGAGGACCAAAAAGGGCAACTTCTTATGTGTAAGTGTTTCAACCCTTTTTATTATATTTCCTAAGGGATTTGATGATTCTAAAAATAGTTATATGATTAGAATTTGATTTAGATGAGTATGTGATTTTTGGTGATTTTTTGAAGGATAGATGGCACGTATGGAAGTTAAGGTACAGGGTAAGGATTTGGTAATTTCTTTAAGCTAGAAGAGTGGATTTCAACTCCCTTAGTGGTGAGGTAAGTAAATTTAATCCATTCAAAGCATATATGGTGGAATTGCCATGAATAAAGCTTGGGAACTTGTATGGAATTAGTAGATTAAGTGGTTTAAGTGTGTGATTTGATGAACTATATGTTTGATTAGGCTATTTATGTGTGGAATGAATGTTTGGATGAAAAGAATTCTTGAAAGATTGAATTCTTTACTTGGCTGAATGCTCTGTATGGGTATATGGGTGTGTGTGTGCATGGCTTAGAATGGTTTTATTGCATGCTAGTTAAGGTATATGGCATGTAATATGCCTAGAATATATGTATAGATAAAGAGAATTAAAAGTTTATGTTTACGTCCCTTTATTGGTCGAGAGGTCCTTAGATTGGTATGTAAGGTGAATGGCATGTATACATGGCTTAGGGAATGGAATTGTGCTTGCCATTAATGGAATGTGAGGTGGTGGTAAAGAACATGGTGATTTAAGGCTTGTGTGTGTGTGTAGGTAATATGGCTAAGGCATATGTATAGGGTATGTTAGCTTAATTTACATAGTAAAATCATAATATGTGCATAGGAATGTTTGTGTGATATCTAAGTATGCATAAATTTGTTTAAAAGAGATAGAAAGCATGCATAAGGCAAATTGGAACTTATGATCGAGAGCTTTGTAAGGTAATGTGACAAGAAAATGAGGTATGGTTAATGGCATTTATATGTGTAATGGCATGGCAATTGTGGCATTTTGTAAATGAAATGATTTCAATTGATATGCATCATTAGTGTTGCATGAAATGAACATTGTGAGGCATATTTTTAAAGTATAGAAAAAGGATTGAAAAAAATGAACTTGAAATTCACTTAAATTGCATGAAAAATGGATTAAAAGAAGGATTAATTTTAGAAATGGAAATGTACCCTAAAACAACCTAAAATGTGATGTTTTTGTGAATTGGTATTTAAGCCATTTATATGGCAAATGAATGTCCTTCTCTAAGGTTGGCTTTAGGCCTATGGACTTATGTGATCATTGGTACAATTGGCATTGGAAAAGGACTCAAAATAAACCTAAAATGGCCGTTGCAATTAAGCTAAATGACCTATAAATGTCCCATAAAAATAGGATTTTGGGACTATAATTATAATAACTATTTAACATGAACATAATTGAGCTAAAATAGTGGACTAGACTAGATTTACTATGCTTGTAATTATGCCTCTAGAATTGAGTCAAAAAGCGACAGAAAATTTTCCCTAGTAGAGCTAAAAATGACCTATAACCGTCTAAGTCAAAAATCGACTATTTGATAAAAATTTTATTTGTCTATTTTTTACTTCATAATATTATAAAAAGATGATCAATAAAGAAATAAACTTAAAATTTAGTCAGATGGCCCATTTAGTAGACACCCATTGGATGGGTTAACCGATCAATTAGGGATTAATAGCTGCTAGATTGTCTGATTATCAAAATAGGCTAGTGCAGTGGCTGAGGTTTATTATTGAGCCATTGCACTAGTTTATAGGGTAAACCAGTGTATAGGGCAGACACTCTTTGTTGGTAGTACTTTTGATTGTATATTGAATTATGCCAGTGCAGTGACAAAAGTCCATAAAGGGTTCACTACACTAGTCTACTAGGTACACCATGATAGATTATTTGATATGATCAGTATTTTGCCCCTCAAGAGGTTCTTATAAACTAATCCCTATAGGCTATATTGGGCCAGTACAGTGATCATCGGAGCATGCATGCTTATCCGTGTTACCTACACACCACAACATTGGTACATTGAGTATTAAACTCAGTAAACAAACCTAAACCATTTAAAACATGCAAAAATACACACATGTAATTAAAGATAATAGTCTAGGTGTAGTGCATGAGCCACAGGCCAAATGATTAATGTCATAAAAATGGTATGTCTCATTTCTCCAAAATTACCAAAATGCCACTATGTTAATTCTATTCAAAAGCGGATGTTTTTATGCTTAATTGTGAGTGAGCTTGATAACTTTGGGCTTGAGGCCTTGTGTGGTTGAATCTAGTGTTGGCTAATGTTTGATTTGGGGACCAAAAGGGTGTAGAAGGAGGTTTGTGAGTTGTTAGCTTATAGAAGTGTTTTAACAACTGGAAAAAAATTGGTATGTCAATCGGGTAGCTGTTATGTTATCCAATTTTTTGTGACATATAAAGTGCCTGTATATACCCAGTCTGAGACTATCAGACTATATATGAACATAATTAAGGATTAGATTAGATATCTAAGCAATATTTGATAGAATTCTAGAACAGTCCATAAGTGTTAAGGAGTTTTCTCCTAGAGCAATCCTAGGATGGGTGACCTATTAAGAAATACCTCACCTGTTGAGTTTCTTCAAAGATCTGATAGGGGGTTTCACATTTGTTGGCATCTAAGCCTAAGTTTAAAATGCCTAGGTAAGTTACATGAGTGCCAAAATTTATGGTTGGTTATGTGTTATGCTACACTACACAGAGGCTAATAGGTCATGATTGTTGTAGTTACATGAGATAGCTGATAGACCATCAGAGGAAAGTGTAGTGGAAGTAGCTATCTATGCTCCGACTACACTATAGGGAGTAGAAAATGCAGCTACTCTTAAACCTAGTGATACTGCACATAGGCTACAACCTTAGGCATAGCCATAAGCAGAAGCATCTCTAATTTTGTTGTAGCAAATAGTTAATCTAGTGAGATATACATCTACACCTATTGCTCTACCTCCATCTCTTTCACTAACTCCAGTACCTCTACCATCCCTAGCTCTTATATAGAAGACACCATTAGAAAGAATTAAAATGATGAGAGCTTTGGATTTTTTGGGCACAAAGGAGGATGATACAACACTAGTGTAGTATTAGTTAGAGAGGACTTTTAGGATTTTAGAATAATTAGAATGCTCAAAAGAAGACAGTCTAAAGTGTACAACTTCCCTTTTGTATGAAGAAGCATACCATTGGTGGGATACTATCAGAAAGAGAAAGCTAGTGGCAGAGCTCACATGGGAGTTTTTCTTGATGAAATTTAGAAAGAGATATATCCTTTAGTCCTATAAGGGTAAAAAGAGGTAGGAATTCTTAGACTTAGAACAAGGTAGGAGGACAGTGGTTAAATATGTAAAGGATTTTCTCAACTTACTTGATACATAGAGGAGTTCATACCCAATGAAGAGGAGAAATGTAAAAGATTTTTGAAGGGTTAAATGTGGAATTGAGAATGCATATAGCAAACCCTAGGGTAATAGACTTTGCTATATTGGTGGCATCTGACTTTGACATAGAGGAAATGTTACAAAAAAAAAATAGATATTTCTTCCAAAAGAAGAGATAACTTACTACAGGGCAATCCAGTGTAGCCCTAAGTGACAGTAAGCGAAAGAGAGAGGTAACATCTCAATCCTAATCTATGTATTAGGCACCAAGATAGGCATAATCTTAGAGATCTAGGTAAGCATCCACAGTTAGACCCAAGTTTCCTCCTAAAACTATTAGTACTCTTAGTCTTTTAGGTAATAGGAATAGACCCCCAACTTGTAATACATGTAACAAAAAGCATTAGGGATAGTGTCAATATGGAACAAGAGGGGAATGCTTTACTTATGGTGCCAAAGACCACTACCAAACAGAGTGTCCTTAGAGATAGCCCAAGGGTGCTTGCATTTGGTATCCACAATGGCACCTCAAAACAAGTGTTAGAGATAGAATAGAGGGGATTAACCTTGTCCTAGATAGGGGACAAAATTAGAAGCTGAGCCTCAACTAGATAGTATGCTATTCGAGCCAGAGAAAAGGCAGTAGCACCAGATATCATAACTGGTACTTTTTACTTATTTAATGTTCTAGTTTTTGCATTAGTAGACCTAGGATCCACACATTCATATGTATACACCACATTGGCACATGATAGAGGATTGAAATCTAAACATGTGAACATAGATATACAAGTCAATAATCCTATAAGGCAGAGTGTGCATGTTAATAAAGTGTATAGACTATGTCCTTTAGTGATTCAAGATTATTTATTTCTTATAGATTTGATTGAATTCCCTTTTCCTAAGTTTGATGTCATTCTTGGATTGCATTGGTTTTTAGAGCATTGAGCTACACTTGACTATAAAGATAAGAAGGTAACCCTCTAGACTACAAAGGAAAAGACAGTGACAGTTGTGGGTGAGAGAAAGTGTGAATAATCTCATCTCAGCTGTTATAGCAAGGAAACTCATCTAAAAAGGGCGCGAAGCCTATTTAGCCTAAGTCATTGACATTGATGCTTCCACACTAGTACTTGATCAGATTCCTATAGTGCTTGAGTTTCCTAAAATATTTCCTATTGAGTTACTAGGTTTGGCTCCATAATAAGAGCTTGATTTTGAAATTAAGGTGTATCTTAATACAACTCCCATTTTTATTACTCCTTACTAAATGGCAACTGCTAAACTAGAAGAATTGAAGGTGTAACTATAAGAAATATTGGATAAACGTTTCATTAGACCCAGTGTTTCACCTTAGGGAGCATATATATTGTTTGTAAAGAAGAAAGATGGCTTGCTTTGACTGTGTATTTATTACAAATAGCTAAATAAGGTGACAGAGAAAACAAATATTCTTTGTCTAAAATATATGACCTCTTTGATTAGTTGAAAGGTGGATGTGTATTTTCTAAGATTGACCTAAGATCTAGATATCATCATCTGAAAGTCAAGGAAGCTGATATTCCTAAGATTGCATTTAGAACTAGATACGGGCACTATGAATTCTTAGTGATTCCCTTTGGTCTTACAAATGCCTCAACAACCTTTATAGACTTAATGAATCGAGTATTTCAACCTTACCTAGATTAGTTTGTGGTAGTTTTGATTGGTGATATTCTAGCATACTTTAAGAACAAAGTGGAACATGAACAATATCTTAAGGCTATGTTATAGACTCTAAGAGAGAGATAGTTGTATGCCAAACTAAGTAAGTGTGACTTTTGACTGATTGAAGTAGCTTTTCTAGGACACAAAGTGTTAGTAGAAGGCATTAGAGTAGACCCCAGTAAAGTCAAGGCAGTATTAGAGTGGTAACCTCTAATGAATGTGATAGAGATACAGAGCTTTTTGGGATTAGTAGGTTATTGTAAAAGGTTTGTGAAAGGATTTTCTCTAATGTCAGCTCTTTTGATAAGAATGGTTACGCAGAATGTGAAATTTAAATGGGATGACATGTGTCAGGCTAGTTTTCAAAAGCTAAAAAAGATACTAACAAAAGCTCCTATCTTGATTCAACATGAACAGGGTAAGGACTTTATAGTGTATAATGATGCCTCACTTAATTGCTTAGGTTGTGTCCTGATGTAAGAAGGAAAGGTAGTAGCCTATGCTTCAAGATAGTTAAAGCCATATGAGAAGAATTATCCTACTCATGATTTGGAGCTAGCTATTATTATTTTTGCTTTAAAAATTTGGAGGCATTACTTAAATAGAAAGAAGTGTTACATCTATATAAATCATAAGAATTTGAAATACCTTCTCACATAGAAGGAATTGGACTTAAGACAAAGAAGATGGCTAGAGCTTATTAAGGATTATGATTGCTTAATAAATTACCACCCTAGAAAAGCCAATGTGGTAGCAGATGCTTTGAGTAAGAAATTCATGGAAACTTTGAGATTTATGAAAGCTAAATTCTAGTACACCATGGAAAATGTTGTATTTGCTAAGTTACATATTAAACTAAACTTGGACAACATATAATGGAAGCTTAGGGTACAGATAAGTCATTGAAGCAATTGATAAATAAAGTTTAAGAGGGGAATGCACCAAGATTTGTTTTGAGTGACAATGGATATTTATATTATCAGGGTAAGTTATGTGTACCTAGTACACATGACATGAGATTACATACTAAAAGAGGCTTATAAAGCTCTATACTTTATACATCTTAGTAGTACTAAGAAGTTTTTAGACTTGAAGCCTTAGTATCGGGGGTCAGGTATAAAGAGAGATGTGGTAGAGTTTGTTGCTAAGTGTCTCACAGGTCAAAAGGTAAAAGTTGAGCATCAGGTTCCTTCTGGATTATTACATCCCATAGCAATACTAGAATGGAAATGGGAAAAAGTGATATTGGATTTTCTAATGGGATTGCTAATGACAAGAGGCAAATGTGATGTTGTGTGGATGATAGTTGACATACGAACTAAGACAACTTATCTTATACCTATCAGAAAAGACTACTCCTTTGAAAAGTTGGCTAAATTATATATGGATGAGATTGTTAGACTTCATGGTGTACTTATGGTAATCATTTCTGATAGAGATTCTTAATTCACTTTTAGGTTTTGGAAGAGGTTGCTTGAAGCCTTAGGCACTAGATTGACCTACAGTACAACCTTTCATCCATAGATAGATGAATAGTCAGAGAGGGTGATACAAGTGCTTAAGGATATGTTATGTAGCTGTGCCATTAAATTTAAGGGTAGCCAGGATTAGTAATTGTCTTTAGTTGAGTTTGCCGACAACAATAGCTATCAGACTAGTTTGGGCATAGCCCTATATAACTTCTTTGTGTTTGAGTGAGATTAGAGAAAATAAGATGTCAAGAGTTGATTTGGTTAGAGATGCTGAGGAAAAGGTTAAGGTGATCAAAGAGAGACTGAGAGCTATAGCTGATATGCAAAAATCTTATATTATTTTGAAGCGAAGGGATATTGAGCATGTTATTGGTGAGAAAGTGTTTTCAAAGGTATCCACATGAAAGAAGGTCCTCAGATTTAGGAAAAAGGGAAAGTTGAGCCCTAAAATTATTGGACCATATAAGATCACAGAGAGAGTGGGACATTTAGCATATAGACTGGCTTTGCTATCTGAAATATCACAAATTCATGATGTGTTTCATGTATCAATATTGAGGTGGTATAGATCGGATCCCTCCTATATATTCCTAGTAACAGATGTAGAAGTCTAACTAGACTTAATCTATGAAGAAGAACCTATAAAGAGACTAGCCATAGAAGTGAAGCAATTAAGGAATAAAACCATTCTTTTAGTTAAAGTCCTCTAGAGTCATCAAAATGCAGAAGAAACTACTTAGGAGATTAAAGAGTATATTTTGGCTCAATATCCTCACCTCTTCACTCTAGGTAATTTCGAGGACAAAATTTCTTAAGAGGGGAAGAATTGTAATGCTCGTAAATTGAGGCTCCATAAATAGTACCACTCAGGTAGAAAAGTGTTCCCAGAGTGCCAAGTCACCTTCATGAGGCTCGAGGAAAGCGTACATGCCCTGAAATTTAAAGGGCCCTAAAATGGTGAAATTGACATAATTTAAAGATTTAGCAGAACTAATAAATTATTTTAGGCTGTAATATAATAGGCCATAGGCTTAAATTGAGTCGAGCTAGGAATGACTCGAGATATACCTGGACAAACCTAAAAATGCCGCAACTTTAAGTTTAATAATTCCCTTGAGTCCATTGGGGAAATAATTTTTGAATTTAGAGGTCGTTGCAAATTTTCTAAAATTTAGAGTTTTGTACATAAATCGAGGTAATTAGTTAATTGTCCTATCAGTGCAATTTGACCATGAAATTTTACAAGCCCCTAAATAAGACCAATTGAGGATTTTTAAAATAAACATGATGATTTTTAGGGGTATGAGTATTTTTAAAAATTCCCCAAAGTTTCTACTAAATTTGAGTTTTATTCGTGATATTCATGTAGCTTGTGAGACCCACCCATGCCACCTCAACAACTATAAAATGGCCAAAGTGACACATGGATGGCCACTTGGCCATTACCACTCACCCTTTACCTTTTTTTTTCTTCTTCTTCTTTCTCCTTGCAACAGCCAATGCCATTCTAACAAAAAATTCTCTAATTTCATCCCCCTTTTTAGGCTTTTTCTTATGTTTACTACCACTAGAATCACCTTAATATGTTACAAATTGATTTGTGAAGGTATTAGAGGCCATAGGTGTGGCTAAAACTCACGAAAATTCAAGAAAGCTTAAGGTGTCAACAAATAGGACCAAAAAGGGCAACTTTTTTATGTGTAAGTGTTTTAGCCCTTTTTATTTTATTTCCTAAAGGATTTAATGATTCTCAAAATAGCTATATGATTAGAATTTGATTTGGATGAGTGTGTGATTTTTAGTTATTTTTTGAAGGAGAGATGGCATGTATTGAAGTCAAGGCATAGGGTGAGGATTTGATGATTTTCTTTAAGCTAGAAGAGTGGATTTCAACTCCCTTCATAATGAGGTAAGTAAATTTAATCCATTCAAAGCATATGTTGTGGAATTACCATGAATAAAACTTAGGAACTTGTATGAAATTGGTAAATTAGGTGGTTTAAATGTGTGATTTGATAGACTATATGTATGATAGACTAATTATGTGTGGAATGAATGTTTGGGATGATTTTAGGATGAAAAGAATTCTTGAAAGCTTGAATTCACTACTTGGTTGAGAGCTTTGTATGGGTTTATATGTATGTGTATGGCTGGGAATGGTGTTATGGCATGCTAGTTAAGGTATATGGCATGCAATTTGCTTATATTGTATATGTAGATAGGGAGAATTAGAAGTTTATGTGTATGTCCCTTTGTTGGCCGAGAGGTCTTTAGATTGGTAAGTGAGGTAAATGGCATGTATACATAGGTTAAGGAATGGAATTTAGCTTGCCATTAGTGGATTTTGAGGTGGTGGTAAAGAACTTGGTGATTTAAGGCTTGTGTGCATGTGTGTAGGTAATATGGCCGAGGCATGTGTATAAGGTATGTCAGCTTAATTAGCATGGTGAAAGCATAATATGTGCATAGGCATGTTTGTGTGATGTCTAAATGTGTATAAATATATTTGAATGAGATAGAAAGCATGTATAAGGCAAAATAGAACTTATGGTTGAGAGCTTTGCAAGGTAATGTGACATGAAAATTAGGTATGGTTAATGGCATTTGTATGTGTAAGGGCATGTCAATTGTGGCATTGTAAATGACATGATTTAGGTTGGTATGCATGGTTAGTGTGGCATGAAATGAACATCATATATGACATTTTTGAAGTATGGAAAAAGGATTGAAACCAAAACATAAAATTGACTTAAACTGGCATGCAAAATGGCTTAAAAAAGGATTAATTTAGGCATGGAAATGTATTCTAAATTAACCTAAAATGTGATATTTTTGTGAATTGGTATGTCAGCCATCATATGGCAAATGAATGTCCTTCTTTGAGGTTGGCTTTAGGCCTATGGACTTATGTGATCATTAGTGCAATTGGCACTAGAAAAAGATTTAAAATGTTTCTAAAATAGCCGTTGCAATTAAGCAAAATGACATATAATTGTCTCGTAAAATAGGATTTTGGGACTATAATTAAAATGACCATTTAACATGAATATATTTGAGCCAAAATAATATGCTAGGCTAGATTTAGTATACATGTAATTATGCCTTTAGAATTGGGCCAAAAAGTGACAAAATTTTGCTTAATTTTCCCTGGCAGGGCTAAAAATGACCTATAACTGTCCAGGTAAAAAATCGACTATTAGGTAAAAATTTTATCTATCTGTTTTTCAATTTATAATATTATAAAAAGATGATTAGTAAAGAAATGAACTTAAAATAAAGTCAGATGGCCCAT